>JACCIC010000023.1:3140000-3242500 GCA_018907035.1 Sycobia sp. Sy_11
TGTATATATATATATATATATATATATATATATTTGCAATAGAATAAAGTTCTCTTTATTAATAAAATTCCATGTCTAAGGATCTGTTCGATACGTTTAAAGGTGATTAAAATAGTTGTTCACTACAAGGAAATGGCGTGATGTTTTCACTATTGCGGACTTTCAGACAAAAGCTCTGTTTGATGTGACTGCTGTTATTTATGCTGCGGTACTCCTGACATATGCCTGGCCTCAGACGCTGCTTAAGCTGAGCGCTCCGAAGTTGCAGTGGAGTCTTCTGACATACGCTCTGCGTCTGCAAAGTTTGTTTCATCTCATTTACGTTGTCTGGTGACCTCTGAAGGAGTATCGCTCCATACCCATCTTTGGAAGCGTCGGTCTGCCTCTTTTCATTTTGGCTCTTTTTATACTCTGTGCAAACGATGCTATTCTCTGAGCCGCCCTATCCGCTTGTAGTCTCACCACAGCGGCCATTGCTGCACGTGCTGGCTGTATCCTCTCTGGAAGATAGCTATTACTTCCAACCGACGTCGCGGCGGGAATTATGTCCTTGGCGATGTATCCTCTTCCTTCATGAAATGCCAGGGCGTGGCACCACAGTGTAAATCACACGGTGGCTTGCTGCTGCGACAGTAATGCTTCAGCCGCCGATGGGGTTTTTTGCCTTTGACTTCGTTTTTCAGTCGCCTACCAATGGTGTAGACGTCGCTGGCTCTACTGTTCATTCGCCTATCGATGGTATGATCATTGCCCCCCATACCTGCTTATGCACACACACACACACACACACACACACACACACACACACACACACACATATATATATATATATATATATTTATATATGTTAATAAATATTTGTATCGGTTCTACAGTCTTTATAATATAAGATATTAGCTAAAATTATGACAGTCAGACTGTCCTTATTTATATTCAGTTCTGTAGAATCTGAAATAAAATTTATTACTACAATAAATTATATTAAAATTTAAAAATAAAAATAAAATATAAATAAATTAAACCGTGTCGAACACCAAGGTGATTCTAAATTTAAGGTGGTAGAGACAGTCAGATCGTCCTTTACTAACTTAGAATATCGCTTTTATTATTTTTATTTTATTTTATTGATTATTTTATTTTTATTTTTAATATAATTTATTGTAGTAATAAGTTTTATTTCAGATTCTACGGGGGTGAATATAAAAAAGGACAGTCTGACTGTCATTATTTTAACTAATATATTATATTACAAAGACTGCAAGACCGTTAAAAATATTTATTAATTTAATTCTGAACAGTCGGCATAAATACAATTTTTAATCCTAATATATATATATATATATATTTATATATATATATATATATATATATATATATATATATATATATATATTAAAATACATTATATTATATTATTTTATATTATTTCTTATAGATATTATTATGTTTTTTAATCATTTACATATATTAATAAATTAATTATGAAAGAAAAAAACGAATATTTAGTTTTATTTTTCAAAAATAATTTTAAAAAAAGATCACAAACATATACACACATGTCGAACACATGCACGTACATACACAAACATACATACACGCGCGTATATACCACATGATCGACAGTTTTGTGACAAACTGGGTCCATTCTATACGCCCAAACACCTCCACGCTGTGACCCCAAATCGTGGATCCAATCTAGGCTTAACATATCTTGTACATTGACGACAAATGGTAGAGATACATGAATCTCGCATGGGCACACTCGGGAAGTAATTTAGAGCCACCGTTTACTGGAAAGGGGAGATCACCGACGCTTAAGGGCGTGACTGCAGTAAAAATTTTCATCTGAAAACGAGGGCCTCTGGTGGTCAAAGCGACATACTGATCGTTTCATGCGATATTCCAGATATTGTTTTTTGAGCTCGTGCGGTGGTTCGATTGAGGAGGGTGACGACTGTTTTCGGCGCTGGCAGCAGGGTGCAATAAAATATGAGCAGCTTATACCGTTTTCAAACCTGCGACAACTTGAAGGAAAATTGGCTATTTCGTAAAAGTGTATTTATTTTAGTCCAACAAATATTCATTTAAATTCTATTTATTTGAAACAAAAACATACATATTTAAAACGAATGAATATTTTGTAATTTTGAAAGGATCGTTTGTTTGAAATAAACAGTTGAGTTTATTTGAAGAACAAAAAATATTTGTTACGTTACAAATACTTTTAAATGATTCGAATTTCTCATACAGCATACTTACCTTATTTTATACTTTTCTATAAAGTAAATTTAATATATGTTTTAGTTGTGTAAGTAATTTTTAAAATTAATATGTTTAGTGTTGAAGAGTAAATGTATAAATTACTTATTTTGAATAGTTAATTAATGGTATATGAATAAACCATTTATTTAAACCTATAAAATTTTTTTTCAGTAGAGACTTATTTCTGACATCTTTTGTTACTTGTACATGCTCGTTGTAACTAATAAATAGAAGAAACTGCTCAGAGAAACTAAATGGGATTAATTTATTTATTAATTGAAAATTAGAAAAATAAATAAATGTTCGTATCTGTTATTAATGCGATTATATTGTCTTATATACTTATAATGATCTATTATTAATATATCACAAAAAATCCTGCATTTTTCACTAATGTACACCTTTTCAGAAATAAAATTAATTAGAAGCGTTCATAATTCGATAACTTTTATCTTTCAAATATTTGGACCTAACAAAATGTATGTTTAATTTAATTTTGTAATGTTTCTCTATTTAACTAAAATAAAGTTGCAACGAAATATATGTACGCTTTAAAAAAATTAACTTAAGATTGACACAATATTCATGGCCATTATCAGCAATTAATCTATCTTTACGAATTCAATAGATTTCGAAAAAGCTGCTAAGTACAGACTGTAAACTCTTCCAAAAACTATTTGTTTACTTTTTATATTTTTGGAGTATCATATCAGAATCGTATATAACCATATTTGACACATAACTACTTTGTATGGAGAAGACAGAGAGAGAGAGAGAGAGAGAGAGAGAGAGAGGGGGGGGGGGAGCGTGAGACGGGGGAGAAAAGAAAAGAAAAATCCAAGGGGATTAACATGGATTACTCGATATTGGTGGGTGTTGCCATACCATTTACGAGGAGTTTCCTCTATACTATTTCGTTTTTTTCTCTCACTGCTCTTACTGTTTATTACCTGATCATCTACAGGCATGTCGTACGAGACCTAGCAGGCAGTCTACCTATATACATGTAACTAGCTATGTTGCTATCATTTTATTTTTTTGTTTTTTGTTTTGTTAAATTTGCAATGAAAAATATCCTATCATCTAATCCTGATCATATAGAACACGTATTCAAAATTTGAAGGCGATCGGTTTATTTTTAGTAGTTTTGGAGTCTATAAATTGCTGGCTATGGTCATCGTGATTATTCCAATGTTAATTGAATTCCATCAAAGCGATTTTGATGTAATATAAATATTTCTGTTAAGTAGAGAGACATTACAAATTAAATATAATTTATCACCGGTTATAGCCAATTTAGTTATGGAAAAACTAGAAAGTATAGCTTTGTCAAAATTGCTTTTTGAACCAATGATGAGATATGTTGATGATATCTTTACAATTGTTCCATAAGTTTTTGTAGATGAAATGGTGGATGTTTTTAATTCTGTATATGACAGAATTAAATTAACAAGGGAGATTGAAGTCAATAATCAGTTGAGTTTTCTGGACATTAATGTCATTAGATGTAGTAATAATATAGTGAAGCTTAATTGGTACAGAAAACATACTTGGTCAGGTAGGTTTTTAGATTTTAATTCACACCACCAATTCGGAAACAAAATTGGAGCACTGAAAGGTGTCATTGACAGAGCAATAAAATTATCACATAAAGATTTGATACAAAATAATTTATCGATAGAAACTTTCATTAATAATGAATATCCTATTGAATTTATTAATAAATCAATTGCTGAAAGATTGCTTGACATTTATAATGCCGAAAATAGACATAATGCACGAGTTGATGTTAATAGAGGTAAAATTATTGTCCTACCATATGTTAGACGATTATATCAAAGAATTAAAAGAAATTTTCGGAAATATAGCATTCAAGGTAGATAATTAAAAAAGAGAATTTATGAACATAAATATAGTTTACTTAGTTCACATATTACTTCCGGTTTAAAGGAGCATTGTTTAAAGTTTTTATATTCTTTTGATTTTGTGAATGTGGATATTTTAGAGCATGATATTAACAATAAGTGTAAAAGGGACAGTCTTGAAAGTATTCAGATGTCCAAGAATCAGAATAATGTGAATTGAATGTTAGACTCTAGTAAATTGGAAAACATTTATCATTCCTTATTAAATTGATTGGTTTTGAATAATTTATGTAGAGGGGGAATTTAAATTTAATTTGCTAAAATTGGTAGTGGGGATAAGGTATCTATAGATTAGAATATAAAGTTTAGTTTAGTTCCTGATGAGGAGCCGTAGTGAGCTCGAACTGTTGGACTACTTCTTCAATAATGTAAGGATGGTGGGGACAGTGAGATTGCAGTTTACTAACATAAAGTTTTTTTCAGCTAATATTTTATTTTTAGATTAGTTACGGGAGTGATTTTATACGAGAACAATCTGACTGTCATTATAATATTTAATTATTATTATTATTATTATTATTTTAATTTTATTATTTTTATATACTGACGTATTAATGTTAATATAAATATATATTGATATTATGACGTATTATTTTTAATTGATTTAATTAGACTGTAAGACCAATGAAAATATTTATTAATTTGTATATAAACAGTCGATAAAAGTATTTTATAATATAATACATTATTTTAAGTAAGACGTAAATAGACAAAATAAAGTTATGCATTAAAAATACATAAACATATAGTTATTGCAATTAGACTATTTAGACTATAAAATATACATTTTTTTAGTTTTAAAAAATTCAAAGTATATTTAATTATGAACTTCAGACAAAGAATATGTTAATTAAATAAAAAAATTATTTATTTAAATTAAAAAAAAACTTATTCTAGAAAGAAATTTACAAATTAAATTTAGTTCAAAGTTAAAATTTAAAAATTATATTTACAAATTCCGATTACTCTTTTAAGAAATCCAAATCTAAAATTATTAAGGAATTATTATTAGGTGTACAAATAAGTTTCTGCTGTTTTGAAAAGATGGCGGCAACGATAAGATAACATCGAAATTATCAGCTGTCGTATAATATATGTTCACATCTAGAAATAGTATAAACTTTTAATACCTTTGACTTTTTGCTAGCATCAGTTTAAGATCTCAAGTTTTGAGCCTCTCAAGTAAGCGTCATTTGCGGAAATTGTTAATTTACGTCTTTCATTTAAAGCATTCTACAGCTGAAGCACATCGGCTACTCATAGAATCATATGGTGATCTTAATTTGAGTGAGAAAAGTTGCCGGGAGTGATTCCAAAAATCTAAAAGTGGTGTTTTTGACGTGGAGGACAAAACACGCAGTGGAAGGCCCAAAGTGTATGATGGCACAGAATTAGAAGCTTTAGTAGAGGAAGATCAGTGCCAAACGCAAGAAGAACTTGCACAAGAGTTAGGAGTGACTCAGCAAGCTATTTCACAACATCTCAAAATCCTGGGTATGGTCTAAAAACAAAGAAATGGGGTTTCTTACGAACTGAAGCAAAGAGACGTCGAGCGTCGCTTATTCGCTTACGAACAATTGCTCAAAAGGCAAAATTGCAAAGGATTTCTACATCGAATCGTGACGGGAGACGAAAAGTGGATTCACTACGGCAACCAAAAGTGTAGGAAGTCATGGGGTATGCTCAGGCATGCCTCTACTTCGATGGCCAAACCAAACATTCATGGCAAGAAGCTAATGCTGTGCATTTGGTGGGTTAAGCTTGGAGTAATCTATTACGAACTACTTCAACAAAATCAAACCATCACCAGAAAAGATTAGCAACAACAGCTGATGCAATTGAGCCGAGCATTGAAGATTAAACATCCACAGTATGCCAAAAAGCACGATAAAGTCATTTTTCAGCATGACAACGCTCGGCCACATGTTTCAAAAACCGTAAAGGAAACGTTCGAGGCACTGAATTGGGATGTCCAACCCCACCCGCGTATTCACCAAACATTGCTCCTTCAGACTACCATCTATTGCGGTCTTACGATGACTCATGGTCTAGCTGAGCAGCACTTCACTTCTTATGAGGAATTGAAGAAATGGGTCAATTCGTAGATCGCCTCAAAAGACGAGCAATTTTTTAGACGGGCTATCCACTTACTGCCCGAAAGATGATTAAAAGAAGTGGAAAGTGATGAGCAATAAATTACATTATTTTCACCTTTTTTTTACAATAAATTAATATTCCTATATAAAAAAACGATGGAAACTTATCTGTACACGAAATAAATTAAATCTCTCGCAGGTTTAGTGGAAAAGTTTTTTTTTTTTTTTTAATTAAAACATATTATTTTTATTTTCACTTGTTGGTGGGGTGGGCGGCCAAGGGTCTACGCGGACTGAGTATAAACCAGATTATAAAAATATAAAAAGAAAATAAAACTTTTATTCAAGTGAACCAGATTGCGGGCTGAGCAATCAGGGGCTAATGCGATTTGAGCTCAATTTGATATGCAGTTCGAATGCGCTAAATTTGCGCTAAAGCAAAAAAATGAATTTTGCAAAAATAATTTATTGTAGTCTTTGTTGGGGAACTTAAACTGACCTTGTACGTATTCCAAACAAGTGAATATTTTGTAATTTTGAGTAAACTATGTTTTTGAAACCAACAATCAGGTTTATTTAAATAGAACAAATATAATTATTATATTACACTAAATCAATTAAAAATAATAAATATTTCTTGAATTTTTCTAAACAGAATTATACAAGAAATATATTCATTTTTTTAAAAAACTATTTACTCGAAAGAATGAAATAGGTTTCTCAAAGGGTTGATTAGATTTATTTGATTATTCCTTGCCAGTTGTAAAATCTAATAAATATTTATTTGATTTTAGTAAATGAAGCACAAACATTTAAATATTACATCGAATATATAAATAGTAAAAACTACAAAATGTATATATAAATCAAAAAAAATATTTTCTATTTTTGGAAAAATTATTTACTTATAACATATAAATAGTTTTATTAAAAGATTTATTTATTTAAATTTAATAATTAAATCTTTGTACTTTGTTTAATGAAATTCGAAGAAATGTTTATTAGTTTTGAACAACTCGTTGGGTATAATGAAATAAATGTACTTCACCGATTGCTAAAGCTATTTGATTGTTCATATTGAATAGTTTTTCTAAAAATTATTAATATTTCACGATTATATCTGATTATACATTTCGTACATATTTCAATACATTACTTTTTCTTAACTAACTACTTAACTAACTTCTTAAATAATTCTAATACTCATTAAATATTTAAAGGTATGAATCCAATTGGGCAAAACAATGATGATGAAGACGATTTCAATAACTATAGGTATTACGTAGGCATTAGTTATAATTATTTGTTTTAATTTTTACTTATTAATTTTATTTTTGCCCTCATATATAGTAGAGAGTCAATCAAATAGTCGATATCACTTTAAAATAATCACCGATCCTTCTGAGATGACTCGTTTTTTTGAAACCTAAATATATGATTTAATGAGAAATTTCTTTGGTGGTTTTAATGAATTTGAAAATGATAAAAATATTTGTGGATCGAAGTAAGTTGCTCTATATTAATGTTAACTATTTTAAAATCAGTAAAGATATCTTGTTCAATATTACAATATTAATTCAAACAATTAAATAAATGGAAATAGGTAAGAAAATAATCAATGAAGAGTTAAACAATGACCATGTAAAATAAATTTTTTGCAGTTTATATTATAAATTAGAAAATTGTATCATTTATTCTAATAACATAAATTGTTGTATGATTAGAAACAACATTAAGAATCTTAGTGTACAATATGAAGCGTGTTAAATATTGTATTTACCTTTGCTACATTTTCATCAGAAAAGGCTTAAATAATTTTATTTTCGTAATACTGTTATTAAAAAGAATTTCTTTAAAATATGGTATTCCATCTTTACAAAGATTTTTTTTAATATTTTTTTAATTTTTACTGTACGAATCTTTTTCAAATTTTATTATATATTATATATAATATAAAATATGTAAAATATATACAAATATTATGATGTATATAATATAATATATATAATATATATAATAATTTTATTATATATTCTATTAATATATACTATTTTCAATTATGTTAATTTAAATAAGATTATATTTTTCAATGGAATATATTTTTTATGATAATATTAATATTTCTTGTTTGAGATACTATTGCATTAAACAACTGGATATTAACAGCGAAACCCAATCATTATGAATTGAATTGGGCGATGTGTAAAGTTCTTAAATGTATGAAGGAAAAATTGAGAAGAAAGGAAATTCCTGTTCTAAAATAAACACGAAGCGGAAATACACAATAGTAGTATACAACGCTTATGGCGAGACATAACAAATCCCCCTCTTCCCCCCTTTGGCGCCAGTCCGAAGCAACCCCCGCCCTCCAGTGTCTGGCGATTGTACTGAAATCTGACCCCATGTGATAAGAATGTTTTTATGGCTTTTTAATTGTTTTTATAGTTTTTTATTGCTTCGGCGGCCTTTGAAGGGGTGATAAGGGGGTGTCTCTCCATAAGCGTTTAGCGATTTATAAGTGTGCATATATATGTGTACATATGTATATGTACACATATGTGTACTTATATCTATATGTGCGTGCGTGCGTGCGTGCGTGCGTGCGTGTGCGTGTGTGTGTGTGTGTGTGTGTGTGTGTGTGTGTGTGTGTGTGTGTGTGTGTGTGTGTGTGTGTGTGTGTGTGTGTGTATGCACGCACGCACGCACGCATGGACACATGAAACGTAGAGAGAGAGAGAGAGAGAGAGAGAGAGAGAGAGAGAGAGAGAGAGAGAGAGAGAGAGAGAGAGAGAGAGAGAGTCATTGCGTCATCGGGCCGACAGCAGCCGGCTATCGGTCTCTCCGTTTTGTGCGGATCTTCGCACCGAGGCTCGCCCGCCCTTCTACCGACCACCAGTGGCCGCGAGCCCTGGCTAAAAAATCTATCCGAATGACTAAGATTTGAACGTTTTACACAAGGCTTCATTCGTGAAGGCTAGTCAGCAACTAAGCAGGAATTTATCCGCTGATATCAAATTTATTTCCTGTCCGATAAGGAAGTGCGATACGATAATTAAAACGTAGGAAGATCGCGTTATGCTTATACGAAATATCTTTCTTAAGCTTTGTCCTCTCGCCTCAACAATATTTAATATATTACCTTTACAGTTCTTTTACTTTTGAAATTCTTTTCTTCGAGTACGCTGACTTGGCTAATTGACGATCCCCTGTTGGATGTATGATATGCACACGCCAACGTCTCTGAATCTACTCACAACCCTTTCGTCTTCGAAATAGTTTTATATAAAATAAAATCAACGATAGAGGGCAGTGCACTCGGATGAGAAACTATTAAGGAGGTTAGGTATTAGACTAATTGATCACAATATGAGCGCTCTTACATATCTGGTTTTAAAATTATATTTGAACAATAAGATTATATTTGTAGAATAGTCATCTGTAGAGAGTTTATTGATTATAGTATATTCTTAAAAAAGTATTGATGCAAATGTTTTGTATTGTTCATTATTTTCAAGGCGTTTCACACAAAATACGGACATAATGTTATCTGCGATCTATCAATGTTATAAATTTTATAATTACATTACAATGTTTTATTGTAAAATAATTAATATTAATCAAAAATAAAATAGTATATATGAAACGGATAAGAAAATGTCTGCACAGACTATACTTTGTTAATGAAATATAAAGTGCCGCAAATTATTACGAATAAATTAATAAAAGAGAGTTTTTATGTTTTTGTAGGATAAGGTAGTAGACACAGAGGCAATATAAAAATAAAATATATAGTAAAATTGGGTTTCAATGAATTTTAAATTTTATTTATTTTTATATATACATGACATTAAAAATATTACAATTCTTCAACATCACTGAAATTTTTATGAACATTTTCAGCTATCATAGGTAAGGAATAAGCAAATAATTCAGATAATAAAATATATAGAACGTCGAATTTCGGAGCTGATATCTCCATACTAGATTTAACATAATTCTCAATGTTGTGCTTATGAAGAAAACAGTATTGTTTAAAAGCAAGAAGATCGTTATGTATGATTTTTGATTCTTCTGGCTTCTCGGTGAGTAATCAATCAATCAGACTTAGAAATCTCGACAAAAGTTCTATTTTACTCTTTACAACATTAGACTGCTCTATCGCCCGTTTAAGATGAGCGTTGACGCATTCGTGAGCTTGCAACATACCTTCGAACGTTGTTAGTTGTAAGGTCAAATTAGGTGGTATTTCGTATTTCTTCCTCTGGTATACAGGCTGTTCTTCTTCTTCTCCTTGCTGATTCGGTTTATTACTACTCACAGTGTTTCAATATTTCTTGGTTTTTTTAATGGTCGTTCTTCAATATGTATTGCTCTGGAACCGTACGCCGTTACGAAGGACAGATCATGATTCTGTAGAAAAATTTTTATAAAATCAATAATTTCTTTCCTTAAATCATAAACATAATTAAGCTATGTTTTATTGTACCACGTGTAAAAAAAAATTTCTCTCTTCCTGTAACATAGATTCAACAGCGTAAAAATGAGTAGGCGAAAGCGGCCCCACATATTCTTGATTATTAGCTATTAAATAAATGCGGAAAATAAACTTTTTTATTATTTTTATGTAAACCAAGACCAAAGGGTAACATATTTAATTTCATATGGAAATAATTTAGAATATCAATAGATTTTCTTTGGACTAAGTGCAAAATTACTACATTTTTGCAAAATTTCTTCATTTTTACCATTTTTCACATTGTCTCGTATGGGTGGTATATCAAAAAGTTCTCTTAATTTATGTAGCTTTTAACAAAATTTAGAATATACAATTTACAATTCGTTCCATACTCATGACTACACCCATCACAGTGTATCATTTTAGAACAAAAAATACACATTTTAATAAAGTCGCAAATATTATTTTTCTCCTTTTTGCTACCGTTTCTTTATGATTCTAGAATTTTTTCTGATTCCCGAGAGAAGTTTTACTGAAAAAATTTATCATTGCATATACTGGACATTTAATTAGATTTTCGGTATTCTTTTGTTCGCAGAATGAATGTAAAAAACATTTAGAACAAAATTTAGCACATACACGCTGGTCTATTTACGGATAGCGATAGTTACCATATGAGCAGAAGAATTTGGATTTTGTAGCCCCGATCAGATTCAATATTGTATCAAAATGATTAAATTTACATTATAAAAAAGATTAATAGTACAGGCAACCTCTGTCTTACTGTTTATCACAGAACCGCAAGCGTTAAACGGTATAGTCACCGTAACCATAAGTATTTTTATCGAAAATAACAATCGCTATACTGTGAGGTTCAGAATACTGTTGAAAGTTCTTTACCTCTACCAGTGTACAACTTCTATCAGAGGATGTTGACATATGTTTATTGTGCAGTTTTCCTGGTTGCTCTCTTTGCCTGTTTCGCCGAATATCACGAGTAATATCTCACTCGAACTTGGTTTTTTCGAGTTATGCAATTTTATAATACGTATATTTCACGCTCAAGCGAAAATTCTTTCTATAGATACAGAAGTAGAAAATGAAAAAATTGCACCCATCAATAATTTTCTTTGGTCTATGCTTAATCAAATCGACGTATTTTTCAACCAAAAACTAATTTCGTGTCATAATAATGCATACCTTTACAAAATTTATATAGAATCCTTACTCGTGTAGTCGGCGGCTGCTATAGAGTCATACTTAATGCCTTGCTTAAGGTACGATGATACAGTAGGTAATTTCGAAACTGTGACAAATGCTATGGGGTGTTCGAGTTAATAAAGGCCTACGAAACCATCTGGAGTTTATGCTAGGTGGCAAAACTTCTGGTATGATCGGCCATTTACATTGTGACGTTTTGAATGTTGGGAAATGGTGTATAAATGCGAGTTTGTTTAATGAGAAGCAATGAAGCCTTCTGCTTCATCGTTTCATCTGACAATGGGCGATTTAAGATTAATATAAAAGGCACAACTCTCCTTATTCATAGAGTAAAAATTACTCCTGCTGTCTTGCTAGCACACGCTAATGCATTAGCTAAAACTACGACTATGTAACCTATCACTTGAGTGGAAGTAAAATCGTTTGCACCTCACGCGAGGATAATGAATGATTCGTTCGATAACGTAATTCTCGATCAATTACCGAAAAATTATTATAGGATTTGTCGCTAACAGAACTTTTAATGAAAATCGTATATTTAATTCATTTAATTTTCAAAAACGTCAACATTAACTATCTCTCTCTTTTGTACATCGGCGGAGTGCAAATAAATATACGTAAAAAATTAGTATTCAATGAAATAATTAGATCGTACATAATTCTAGTGGATTATTGACAAATATATTTTAAAAAGGTTAACAGGGTAGCGTTCGAATGACCAGATACTGCTCAGCGTGATTTTAAACGGAAAAAATGTAGTAATTTTGAACTTAGTCCGAAGAAAATCTATTGATATTCTAAATTATTTACATATGAAATTAAACTCATTATCCTCTGCTATTGGTTTACATAACAATGATAAAAAAGATTATTTTCCACATTTATTTTAATATAGCAAATAATTGGGAATATGTGGGGCCGCTTCTAGATGCTCATTTTTTACGCTGTTAATTCTATTTTATAGAAAGGGGAGAATATTTTTTTTACTTGTGGTACACTAAAGCTTAGCTTTTGATTAAAAAAAAAGAAATTATTGAATATTGACGGATGGATGTAGAAATTTTAAGACAAACTTTCTTGGTTTTTAGAAATATTTTTCTTTCTCTCGGTGATAAGGATCCCTTTCTAAATGCTACAACTGTGGCATCGGCGTGTTCATACATGTTTAAGAAAAAAATTCTTAACTGCGAATCATCTAGATATAATACCACCTTGAGGTTACAGACAAGGCTACATATACTCTCAAAAAGCTATCGAGCGGCTACTTCTGTGCAAGCGTGAAGTTGGAAGAGACATAATACACGCTGATAGATCGCGAATTTCTACTACGCGAAGGTTTTTATAAGCTGAGAAAAGTGCGCGTCTAGCATGGGACCGCGTGAATAATTTACTAAATTTTGAAGACATGTATTATTTTAAAGAAAAGACGTTACACAAACTTTGTCCTTACAACATGGTTAGAAATATTAGTGTAAAATATATATATATATATATATATATAACCACGCATTAAAATTTAGTAAATTATTCACGCGGTCCCATGCTAAATTTTGTAAAGGTATGCATTATTATGACACGAAATTAGTTTTTGGTTGAAAAATACGTCGATTTGATTAAGCATAGACCAAAGAAAATTATTGATGGGTGCAATTTTTTCATTTTCTACTTCTGTATCTATAGAAAGAATTTTCGCTTGAGCGTGAAATATACGTATTATAAAATTGCATAACTCGAAAAAACCAAGTTCGAGTGAGATATTACTCGTGATATTCGGCGAAACAGGCAAAGAGAGCAACCAGGAAAACTGCACAATAAACATATGTCAACATCCTCTGATAGAAGTTGTACACTGGTAGAGGTAAAGAACTTTCAACAGTATTCTGAACCTCACAGTATAGCGATTGTTATTTTCGATAAAAATACTTATGGTTACGGTGACTATACCGTTTAACGCTTGCGGTTCTGTGATAAACAGTAAGACAGAGGTTGCCTGTACTATTAATCTTTTTTATAATGTAAATTTAATCATTTTGATACAATATTGAATCTGATCGGGGCTACAAAATCCAAATTCTTCTGCTCATATGGTAACTATCGCTATCCGTAAATAGACCAGCGTGTATGTGCTAAATTTTGTTCTAAATGTTTTTTACATTCATTCTGCGAACAAAAGAATACCGAAAATCTAATTAAATGTCCAGTATATGCAATGATAAATTTTTTCAGTAAAACTTCTCTCGGGAATCAGAAAAAATTCTAGAATCATAAAGAAACGGTAGCAAAAAGGAGAAAAATAATATTTGCGACTTTATTAAAATGTGTATTTTTTGTTCTAAAATGATACACTGTGATGGGTGTAGTCATGAGTATGGAACGAATTGTAAATTGTATATTCTAAATTTTGTTAAAAGCTACATAAATTAAGAGAACTTTTTGATATACCACCCATACGAGACAATGTGAAAAATGGTAAAAATGAAGAAATTTTGCAAAAATGTAGTAATTTTGCACTTAGTCCAAAGAAAATCTATTGATATTCTAAATTATTTCCATATGAAATTAAATATGTTACCCTTTGGTCTTGGTTTACATAAAAATAATAAAAAAGTTTATTTTCCGCATTTATTTAATAGCTAATAATCAAGAATATGTGGGGCCGCTTTCGCCTACTCATTTTTACGCTGTTGAATCTATGTTACAGGAAGAGAGAAATTTTTTTTTACACGTGGTACAATAAAACATAGCTTAATTATGTTTATGATTTAAGGAAAGAAATTATTGAATATTGACGGATGGATGTAGAAATTTTAAAACGTGCTTGCCTAGTTTTTAGAAATATTTTTCTTTCTCTCGGTGATATGGATCTATTTCTAAATGCGCCAACTACAACGTCGGCGTGTTCATATATGTTTCGGCACAACTTCTTGACTCCGAACAGTATAGGTATAATACCACTTAGAGGTTATAGACGAAGTGAAATATACTCTAGGAAAGCTATCGAGTGGCTCCTACTGTGCGTTTGTAAAATTCATCATTAACTTCGGTGAAACTCTTCGGACAGGAGCAATAAAAAGAAATGGATTTCGTAATCGACATACAAGGTCTACGCGCCGCCAATAAAGCGTTTAAACCAAAAGAAGTTGCTGTTATATCATTGCAAGACAAGATCATCGGTAACTGGATTGTACAACGGCGTTGCAATTTTAAAAGACTTACCTCACAATATACGCAAGACGAGTATTTATTGCAGTTTAAATTTACACGGAATTCATTGGTTCTAAGGTTCAATTTCGCTGCATAAATTAGAATATCGTCTATGTAATATAGCTAGAGCAGCGTAACGAATATACGTATGGTGTGAAGAAAAAGCTCAATATTTGGAATCAGCTATGACACGTTGTATAACTAATCTCGAAACATACAATACACCTAGCTTTGATCGACTCGAGCGCTTCTTTCCACGTGCTCATACGTGTAACGTTCACGGATCGCGCAAATTTTATTATAAAAGGAATTACTGTACTTTGTTCATGAGCCATTTAATTGAAAAAGTGGTTATGTTCGGTTGTACCTGAAGAAGATTATCCGCGACCGGTTCACAGCGAAACTTTCTATACCGCACTTTTGAGTTATCAAGAGCAGCAACATAAATCACACGTTAATTTTCACTCTATTAGTGAAGCTGGAATTGACGAAGTTGACAAATCCGAAATTGCAAAAATGTAGTAATTTTGCACTTCGTCCGAAGAATATCTATTGATATTCTAATTCCATATGAAATTAAATACGTCACCCTTTAGTCTTGGTTTCCATAACAATAAGAAAAAAGGAAAAAGGACGAATCCGAGGAATGTGACGAAATATCATTCTCAGATATATCGGGATCATGAATACAAAAGAGATTATGCAGGCACTAAGAGGTGTAAGAGCCAACTCCGTTTGGGTTCATCAAAAAGGTTCGTCAAAACAGTGGCTAGTATATTACTTATTAGAACATCAACGTCACTGCCAGGTATCTAGTCGGACTGGGGGTACCCTTTACAAGTTTAATACCTGGCAGATCCTTACAGATGTGCAACTTTCTCTAAGAGAGATGAGGCAGTCGGAAATCCAAGTACTCACTCCTTCTGAATGCGACCTGAAGCAGACGAATCCCGATCGACACGTTGCATCCACAAACATTGAATTTATATTTTTGCACGAATTATAACTGGGGACAAAAGGCCCGCAGAATCGAAGAGTTTGGATACCTCCGACAAAATGGAACGCTTGGTGGTTGCTGGATGTGCTAAAGGCAGTTTAACTCGAAAATGAAAGGCATAATCAAGGGAACTCTACCATAGACCAAGAGTCGAAACCGTCTCCTTGTCATTTAAATCTTTAAAACCGCCTTGAGTGTTTAATAGATTTAATTTGCCAGATGACCAAATGACATGCCAGCAGAACTAAGCATTTCAGTAAGCTCCTGATATGCTTGTGCGGCTTTATCCAATATATCTCCGACAGCTAAGAAGTCATCTACGTGTTTATTTCTGAGAATAATTGTGGATCCAATTTTATGTGAATGTGTGACCAAATTAGCTAATTCTTCTAAGCAATCATTTGTCAAAAATGGAGCTGATACTGTTCCATATGTAACAATAAACAAGCGTCAAAATTGAAGAGTTAAAAGTGGGTCAAAACGCCAGTATATACGTTGCCACATAGTATCCGTAAGGTCGACAAACATTTGACAAAAATTTTTAATTATATCACATACAAATACATATTTAAAAAAATACATATTTAAAAAAACCACCTAACAATAATAACAACGAAGTCTTCCTGTAGATTTGGACCAGGATATAAAAATTCGTTTAATGAATTCCCTGCTTCATCCTTTTGTGATCCATTAAAGACAACCCTTATATTTTTGCTACCATCCTGCTTAAATACTGGATGATGAAACCAAAAGTATCCGTCGTCAACCTTGCATTCATTTGATGGAAAAAGATCCATATGCCCAAGATCAATATATTCTTGCGAAGTTCAGGTTGTTTACGAAAACGACATTCTAATCGATTCATATAAGCTTTGGCATTTTTTTTGAACCTATGAACTTAGGCTGATTGCAAAAGAGCAGTTTAACTATGAAGTGACCATCAGAATTTCTACAATACGTGGTTTTGAAATAATCCCAACATTTTTGTTCTGAAGGAGACATGCTTTTCCTGAGGACTCTCTTCTGACTCCCAGAAGCGACTGTGACGTCCAACCGAAGTTGGTGCCACCCGGGTAATCCTAACGGCGATTTTAAGCCGTTATTTACCGGCAAATGCCCCCTTGTTTTTCCGGGGGGGGACACGCGGGGCAGATCGCCGATACCTTTTTTTCGCGAGGGCGCGGCGCAACGCGGTGCGGTTTCGACGCTGGTTAAGGCCACTTCCGGGCGGCTCTCACCCCAGCGTGTCGGACTTGGAGCGGCGACGGCTCCAATATCCCCCAAGGTTAGCAGCGGCACGCGTTCGGCCTCCCGCTATTACCTCGAGTCGTCGCGCTTATCCTTAGCGGAGTTTACGGGTCCAGCGACAGCTTTCTGTCTCCTAGACTCGTGTCTCCCGTCCTAAAAATAAGCGCGCGTATCGCGGTATATAAAGGTAAAAAGAAATCGAAAAAATACTCGAAATATATATATATAGTCCTTACATTTTATTTTATAGTTTAAGATAGAACGACGACAATACAAGAAATAACTTCTACACTACGCAAACGCGACCGGCAGTCTGCTTTTAGCGGTCCAGCGGGCCCGTATTTATAGTCGGGGCGCGACGCCGCCGAAATTTTCTCCGCTGAGAAAATACATGGTGGTGGGAGAGATGAAGGAACGTTTGTTTATTATAGGAATATTATACTTCCCTTCATCTCGTACAAATATTATTATGATTATTACTTTCTCTTTTGCACGACAAAGACTTTTCGTATAACTACATGGAGCGAACCTAGGCATGGTCGTGAATTATAACTAACTTATTTAATATTTGATAAAAAATATAATTATTAAAATAATAATTATTGATTACCTATAATGCTAATATAAAATAACATACTCTTATGAACTATTACGTTTTATAGTGGTGAATACGCGTCAAAAATGTGAATATTAATACCAAAAATAATAATTGTAATAATAACTACTGATAGTAGTGGTCAAAATCTTAATAATAACGATCCTTGTAATAATATCAAAAGAATGATTTACAAGTAAGATAAACATGATTAATAGTAATTAACGTAATAACAATAATAATAATTAAAATAATAAGGTAAACACTGATAATAATAATCAACCTTACTATAATAATGATTAAAAATAAGATAACGCTCACGATAATAACTAACTTTGTTAATAATAATAATAATAATAATTAAAAACTATAATAATAACTGTGGTTCGCAAAATATGATTAACTGTACAGCTTTAATAATTAAAACTATCAAAATAAGGTAACCATTCATGATAATAAATAATTTTACATCATTAATAATAACAATAACAATAATAATAATTAACATTATAATAATAATGACGGTTCGCAAAAAGTAAGTTCTCGCGATAATAATTATAATTATTTAAAATTCGAAAATAAGACCTCGAAGCTATTATATTTTCAAATATTAATTCATTATATAAATTGCTTTTAAAATTCTTAGTTTTCTTCGTAGTGTCGTTCTCGCTGATATTTCGTCCTAAAATTCGTTAGTGTATACAAAGGGGGAGGGGGTCATAAAAGTCGCATTAGCGCGCCTTCCTTCCGAGTACCTCAGAATGAAGCTTCGTATGATAAGGCATAGGACATTTTTTGGAATTTAAGGTGGTAATGTGTGTTAACGTATTTCTCTTAAATGAACCAGATTTTTTATCAGCTGTGATATGAATTTTAATGCGAATTTTCTCACTGTAGCCATGTTCAGTTCTGACAAACTCATCCAAATCCTTGACGACATCTAGACTTTGAATCCTAGACTCTAAAAATTTTTTAAAGTCTATAAATGTCGGGAATTCATTATCGCAATCTCTTTTCACTAAGCGTGTCCACTCAAGTCGTGTCAACAATGGTAACTTATTTTTAATCAATTGAATAAATATCATATCCCAATTTTCAACTGGTAGTTTTAGAGCGGTGAACACATTTTTACTTTCCAAGGCAGTATGCAATAGTTTATTTAAATGCTCACCAGTTTCTTTAGAAGATGCTAGAAGGCGCACAAGAGTATTAAAATGGGCAGAGAATCTTAATAGAGGATTATCGTAGCGACTACATAATGCATCCCAAGCCGAGAGAAAGTTCTCATCCACCAAATCAAAACTCTGCAGTTTTGAAGCTGCTTCACCTTCTAATGCATTGAGCAGGTTCTGAAATTTAATAATAGTAGCAATCGCCGTATCGTTGAATACAAGGGCCTGAAATTTGCTTTTAAAACTTTACCAATTACGCTGAGTGCCATTAATAGGTAATTTTACCTTTTTAAGAGAAGCCCGCGATGAATTAGTGGTTGCCGGCGTGGCTGAGAATACGTTATGAGCAGGAGGCTGAATATATCCGAGGCTTGTAATGCGATCATAACTACAGCAACTTACTGTTTAGACGTATTGGATTTGAAAGTCATCAATAAATCTAAACACCGTTTTTGATTCCTTAACAAATGAATAAATTTATTATCAAATGAATAAATTTTATGAACAAAAATATGGATGTCCAATGGGGTCGCCGTTGTCACCGGTTATAGCTAATTTAGTTATGGAAAAGTTGGAAAGTATAGCCTTGTCAAAATTGCTTTTTGAACCAATGATATTTAAGAGATATGTTGATGATATCTTTACAATTGTACCAGAAGTTTTTGTGGATGAAATGGTGGATTTTTTCAATTCTGTACATGACAGAATTAAATTTACACGGGAGGTTGAAGTTAATAGTCAGTTAAGTTTTCTGGACATTAATGTCATTAGATATAGTAATAATAAGGTAAAACTTAATTGGTACAGAAAGCCTATTTGGTCAGGTAGGTTATTAGATTTTAATTCACACCACCAATTCGGAAACAAAATTGTAGCATTGAAAGGTGTCATTGACAGAGCAATAAAATTGTCACATAAAAATTTTAGACAAAGTAAATTATAGATAGTAAGAGATACTTACATTAATAATGGTTATCCACTTGAATTTATTAATAGATTAATTCCTGAGAGATTGTTTGACATTTATAATACCGAAAATAGACATAGTGCACGAGTTAATGTTAACAGAGGCAAAATTATTGTCTTACCATATGTTAGAGGGTTTTCTGAAAGAATTAAAAGAAATTTTCGGAAATATAACATTCAAATTTTCTTTACAAATAGCAATAGTTTGAGTAGGTTGTTTAATAATTGCAAAGAGAGGGATGATTTATGCTTAAAATCAGAAGTTGTTTACAAGATTAATTGCATGGATTGTGATAAATACTATATTGGAAAAACAGGTAGATATTTAAAAAAGAGAATTTATAAGCATAAATATAGTTTACGTAGCTCACATATTACTTCCGGTTTAAAAGAGCATTGTTTAAAGCTTTTACATTCTTTTGATTTTGTGAATGTGGATATTTTGGAATATGGTATTAATAATAAGTATAACGGGAGAGTCTTGAAAGTATTCACATTTTCAGGAATCGAAATAATCTGAATTTAATGTTAGAGTCTGGTAGATTGGATACTGTTTATCATTCCTTATTAAATTGATTGGTTTTGGATAATTTGTGTAGAGCGAGAATTTATATTTAATTTACTAAATTTGGTGGTGGGGATGGGTATATATAGATGAGAATATAAGGTTTAGATTTGTCCCTGATGAGGAGCCGTAGCGAGCTCGAAACGTTGGACAAGTCTTCAATTAGGTAAGGGTGTTGGGGACAGTCAGACTACACTTTACTAACAAAGAATTTTTTCAGCTAATATTTTATTTTCAGATTAGTCTACGTGGGTGAATGTAAACAAAGACAGTCTGACTGTCATTAAAATTTTAATTTAATTTTTAATTTAATTTTTATTTTTAATTTTTATTTTATATATATATATATATATATATATATATATATATATATATCCGGCGTAATCGCTGGACGCAACAATTATATAGGATTCTGATATGATACTCCAAAAATATAAGAAGCAATCAAATAATTTTTGGAAAAGTTTACAGTCTATAATTAGCAGCTTTTTTGAGACCTATTGCATTCGTAAACATAGATCAATTGCTGACAATGGCGATGACTATTGTCTCAATGTTAAGTTAATTTTTTTAAAGCGTATATATATTTTGCTGCAACTTAATTATTTTAGTTCAATAGAGAAACATTATAAAATTAAAGGTTCATTCGTATATAATAAAAGGTTAATTCGTATACCATTAATGAACTATTTATTCAAAATACGTAATTTATACATTTAAAATACTGAATGTTTAGTTAAATACAGTAAATATTTTTTTGATATAGAGAACTGAGAATTTTAACAAAATATTAAATTCAACTGTAGTATCTTAACTTATTAGACCGTAATTTTCGTAATCTTCAACGATGTAAACGTACACTATATATTATATTGCAATAAATATTAACTATATTTACATATTTTTCGATAATTATTATTGTAATATATATATATATTATATGTAATATCAGGTATGTGAATAAGTCTTTCCCGTTTTTTTTCAAATTTTGAGCCTTTATTGTGAAAAAATGGTTATAAATGAATTATTGAAAGTATTGGCCATCGCTAGCTACAACTTTTTCCCATCTTTCTGGCAACATACGAATCCCGTTGCGAAAAAATTCGACCGGTTTGGCCTCTATCCAGTCATCCACCCATTTTTTGGCTTCCTCGTAGGAATGGAAGTGCTGGTCAGCCAGGCCATGCGTCATCGATCTGAAGAGATGGTAATCAGACGGAGCAACGTCTGGACTATACGGCGGGTGGGGTAGGACTTCCCATTTGAGCGTTTCTAAGTATGTTTTCACCGGCGGTGCAACATGTGGGCGAGCATTGTCATGTTGCAAAATAACTTTGTCGTGCCTGTCGGAGTATTGTGGCCGTTTTTCTCGCAGTGCGCGGCTCAAACGCATCAATTGTCGTCGATAGACCTCGCCTGTGATTCTTTCATTCGGTTTCAGAAGCTCATAGTAAACCACACCTAGCTGGTCCCACCATATACAGAGCATGAGCTTGGCGCCATGAATATTTGGCTTGGCCGTCGATGATGATGCATGGCCGGGTAGTCCCCATGATTTTCTTCGCTTCGGATTATCGTAACGTATCCACTTTTCATCGCCAGTCACGATACGATGCAGAAAACCCTTTCTTTTCTGTCGCTGAAGCAGCTGTTCGCAAGTGAAAAAACGCCGTTCGACGTCTCTCAGCTTCAGTTCGTACGGCACCATAAGCCTCCTGAAGCAATCGATGCGTCTCGGCAGCAGATTTCTTCAAATTGAATCAATAAAGTGAAACTTCCCGCAATGACGTCGACTCGGCTCAAATTTCGACATTTTCACGATATCAAAAATTTATGATGCGAAAAAATTTTAACTAATGTGTTAGTATGGAATTGTTGACATATGAATAAGCTTTGATTATGACAGATGTAACCATTGAATACTCGCACAGTATTGGTCGCGCCATCTCTTACAAAAAACGGGAAAGACTTATTCACACTCCTAATATATTTGTATTGTACGAAACGCAATGGTAGTGAACGTTCAATGCACACAATCTGCCGTTCAAGCTTTAGACATCCCGATTAGAATGATAATTAGGGTTATTATTAGGACTTAATCCTAATAAACAGAGAGTGTTTAAATGGTTAAGAGATCAGTTACATGTACTCTTCAGCACTAAAAATCTTAATTTTAAAAATTACTTACACAACTAAAACATACTTTAAATTCCTTTCATTCCTTTTAAATTATGTTTATATCAACTTGTAGTCTTATTGTACAGTACATCACAGAAAATAAAGCAAATTATAAGATATTAACTGCCACCTACATAAATCTAAGAACACAGTAAAACATAAGAACTAGTTATTTTTTGAATTAACAAAACTGAGATTGTATCTGCATATTATATTAGTCGCCTTACTTTAGTATATTGAAATATGGTTTATGTTTTTTGGAGTACTTATCATAAATATAATGGTGACAATTTGAGGAAATTACATTTTTATTGTGAAAACCATAAGACCACCGTAAACATCTGGTTTTTCTAAATTATCTTGTAAAATACGTTAAGTGTCAAAAAGGATGGATAAGAAATGTTATAGATTTCCTTAAAAAACATATTGCTTAATCTATACATTTTTCTGTACCAAGAGTTCTCAAAAAAATCTATTCAAACTAACGGAGGATATAGAATAGTCTATATAGAATAGTCTTCTATACCCTCCGTTAGTTTGAATAGATTTATATATATATATATATATATATATCTAAATGAATATGTTCTTAATCTAAGAAAATAAAATGTTGAATCTGAAGGTTATTATATTAAAACAAAAAAGTAATGCAGCCAATTCAAAAAATCTAGTAGGTAGGCTATAGGTATACTGGCATATGGCATTCTGGCACAGCAAAAATCTTTTATAGTTTTTTGTTACACTTGAAGGACTGGTTTCGGCTATTTAAGTATGATTTCTGTAATCTCCAAGATACAATTTTAATGAACAATATGTGGTCCAATTAATAAATATTTTTTCATTGGTCTTACAGTCCAATCAAATCAATCGAAAACAATACATAACAATATCAATACATATCTACATTAACATTAATACATCAATACACAAAAATAATAAAAATAAAAATTAAAATTAAATTAAAAATTATAATGACAGTCAGACTGTCCTTATTTACAGTCACCCCCGTAGACTGATTTGAATATAAAATATTAGCTGAAAAAATCTTTTTTTGTTAGTAAAGTGCAGTCTGACTGTCCCCAACACCCTTACCTAATAGAAGATCCAGTTCAACGTTTCGAGCTCGCTATGGCTCCTCATCAGAGACTGTAGCAAAATGTTATGGGCTTTCCAAGATTTATAAAGAAAATCTGACATTTAGAATAATAATATCTTCTATAAATTTTCCAACTTATAATGTTGCTAGATTTTTATCTAATATACGGATTAAGTTGGAAGAACTAGTTCTTATATTAAGGGGGCATCTCTAGTCTTTTTGCATAAATTTTCAAGATTTTTTTCTTACAGTAAACTTTATTATCACACTACAATTTTTTTATATTGAAAAAATACATATTGAAGTCTGCAAAAAAAATTTTTTTTTATTTTTCATCCAATATAGCCCAGATATAGCTGCCACAACGAAGCTTGCTTTTTTTGTTTGATATCATATCTTGACACAGGACGCTCTGAAATGAAAAATTCAAAAAGCTGTAATATGAGCACTTTGGTGAGAGCTAATTCGTGCTCCGGCTCAACGCGCCTCGGCCCCGATCGCTCAGCACGCCATTGGGTTCTTTTCACCCCACCAAAGGCTATGTTCTGTTCGTTTAACTTGCATAAACTAGTGGCTCCGGCTCAACCCGCCTCAGCCCCTAGTCGCTCAACGCGCCACTAGGTTCGCTTGTGCAAGAAAATTTATTTATTACAAGTTCTAATTATTTACGGTGCGTACTATACTTTGGCCTACGCTCAACACGCCTAGGCCCTTGGTCGCTCAACCCGCCACCAAGTCTGTTCTAATACACACCGAACCGCGAAATCCAATTCTCATTCTCGCTCAACCCGCCAGAGTTCGAATTGGATTTTATTTTATTTATTTGTATTTTTTTTTCTTTTCGTTGCTGCATGTTAGGATCTAAATAAATTTCTATTTATTTAAGAATAAGAAAATTTATTAACAAAATATTAAAAATAATTAACAAAAAAATATAAAAACTAACTAACTTATTTATTTCGGCATTTGCCAACTTAGCCGCTGCTATCGACTTGTTTAGTCGCGTCATTATCCGCTGTAACAAATAAAATCATAAAATATATTTATTTTATGAAGTAGAAATTTAACAATTATTGTTAACTTAAAAATAACGCTCGGCGTGAGCGTAATTGCTAATTTTATTTATCTTCTATTCTACGTGATCGCGTCCCGCCCTGAGTGTGCTGAGACTTGTCTCCCGCTATCGACCCGACGACAGCTACGCAGTGTCGTCGCCGCTCGCGAGAATTCGCAAATTCTGGCTCGCCGCTGCTCTTCGAGCCGCCTGCGGCCCGAGAGCGCTCGCTCATCTTCGCCCTGCTGCCGGCGCTTTATCCCCGCGCCGCGCCGCGCCATGAAGCCTTCGGCGCTCCCCCTTCGCTGCGCCGCGCCGCTCGCGACCTCGCGACTTATCTACAACATATAATTTTTGCGCGAGACTATTGTCTCGTCGCAAAGCATATTAAATTATAAGAAAATGGCTATAGCCCGTACTAGAAATATGAATATTCGATTATATTTAAACACTTTTTTAAATAACATAACCTCAAAAAATAAGCCGAAAATTAGAAAAGCGCGCCATTTTGTTTTTATTTTACTTAAACTTCTTGATTTTAGTACGGGCTATTGCCACTTTCTTATACTTTAATATGCTTTTTGAATTTTTCATTTCAGAGCTTTCTGTGTCCAGATATGATGTCAGCCAAAAAAAGCAAGCTTCGTTGTGGTAGCCATATCTGGGCCATATTGGGTGACAAATGAAAAAAAACTTTTTTTGCAGACTTTAATATGTATTTTTTAATATAAAAAAAATTGTAGTGTGATAATAAAGTTTACTGCAAGAAAAAAATCTTGAAAATTTATGTAAAAAGACTAGAGATACCCCTTAAGGATAGTTTATGTTTTTACAATGAAATGAAAGATATTGTTATTCCGAAAAACTACAAGATGATTTGATTGGATGTAGTATCTTTGTTTACAAATGTACCTTTAGATTTGTTAAACGATATTATACAGGAGACATGGCATGAAATTAATTTACATACAAAATTAACAATGAATGAATTTATTAAAGCAATTAATTTAGTTTTTAATAATACAATTTTTCATTTGATAGTAAATTTTATGAATAAAAATACGGATGTCCAATGGGATCACCTTTGTCACCGGTTATAGCTAATTTACTTATGGAAAAATTAAAAAGTATAGCTTTGTCAAAATTGCTTTTTGAACCAATGATGAGATATGTTGATGATATCCTTACAATTGTTCCAGAAGTTTTTGTAGATAAAATGGTGGATGTTTTCAATTCTGTACATGACAGAATCAAATTTAGAAGGGTTGAAGTTAATAATCAGTTGAATTTTCTGGACATTAATGTCATTAGCTGTAGTAATAATAAGGTGAAACTTTATTGGTACAGAAAGCCTATTTGGTCTAGTAGGTTTTTAGATTTTAATTTACACCTCCAATTCAGAAACAAAATTGGAACATTAAAAGTTGTCATTGACAGAGCAATAAAATTATCACATAAAGATTTTAGACAAAATAATTTACAGATAGTAAGAGAAACTTTCATTAATAATGGTTATCCAATTGAATTTCTTAATAGATTAATTGCTGAGAGATTGTTTGACATTTATAATACCGAAAATAGACATAATGCACGAGTTGATGTTAATAGAGGTAAAAATTATTGTCCTACCATATGTTAGACGATTATATCAAAGAATTAAAAGAAATTTTCGGAAATATAACATTCAAGGTAGATAATTAAAAAAGAGAATTGATGAAAATAAATATAGTTTGCGTAGCTCACACATTACTTCCGGTTTAAAGGAGCATTGTTTAAAGTTTTTACATTCTTTTGATTTTGTGAATGTGGATATTTTGGAACATGGTATTAATAATAAGTATAAACGGGAGAGTCTTGAATGTATTCACATTTCCAGGAATCAGAATAATGTGAATTTAATGTTAGAGTCTAGTAAATTAGACAATGTTTATCATTCCTTATTAAATTGATTGGTTTTGAACGATTTGTGTAGAGGGGGAATTTAGATTTAATTTACTAAATTAGTAGTGGGGATAAGGTATAAATAGATTACAATATAAAGTTTAGTTTAGTCCCTGATGAGGAGCCGTAGCGAGTTCGAAACGTTGGGCTGGATCTTCAATTAGGTAAGAGTGCTGAGGACAGTCAGACTGCACTTTACTAACAAAAAAAATTTTTCCCGGCTAATATTTTATTTTCAGATCAGTCTGCGGGGGTGACTATAAATAAGGACAGTCTGACTGTCATTATAATTTTTAATTGAATTTTTATTTTTATTTTTATTATTTTTGTGTATTGATATATTAATGTTAATCTAAATATGTATTGATATTGTTACGTATTGTTTTTGATTGACTTGATTGGACTGTACGACCAATGAAAAAATATTTATTAATTTGTATGTGGTAAGTCGACAAAAGTACAATTAAATTAATATGTGGTCAACCAATAACAAAATTATTACCATGCAATTGACATTGAGGTTGTTTTTGTGATGAGAACGTTCCACATACTCTCTTAATATCGTGTAAGATTCTATACATATTGGTTACGCATGTTTTCAACAAATTTATTTTATATATTTTCACTCGATGAGGCTTTTAGGAAACAATCTTTTCTTGTAGCTATATAGTATTGGAAAACTCATCATTCATAGACCCATTTCCACTCGAAAGAAAAGTGAAAGGGACCCCCCCCTCTATGGATACAAGAACGCACGCGCGCGCTAGGGGGAAAGGGGGGCAGTGAGCGTGCCCGCTACTGAGGTATACAGTTTTATGACTTTGATAATAAGTTTACTGCTACCGGTTATAGGTGTTTAGGTGTTTATTATTATAGGGAGGAAGAGATTTATAAGGAAACCGAAAGCGAGAAATCCTTTTCCACATCTCTCATTTGCTTTTGTAAACATAATTATATAGAATGAACAGTAATATATTTCTTACGAAACCGAATGGATGACTACAGTAATTTTGATATTTTTGAATCGTCTCCGAACTGCCCTTATTTTTTACCATGATTTTTTAACGTGCGGAGATGAAATAGAGTCTATGTGTGTCGAGACAGATGATTGTGAATGGGAAATGAATTACTTATAATGTTAGTTTCGTATTATTTGTAATTTTAGGAAGGGAAGAGAAAGGATAAGATTGCAAACTTGGTCAACCAATGAAAAAACATTTTTTGACCTATTCAAAATGAAGGAGAAGATTTTTTATGAGAAAAGGCTTTTCCTTCCTCTGCTACTTTGAAATTGCTTTAAATACCGCGGAGGAAAGCTGCTTTTGGTCATCTTCCATCATCACCAAAATGAAAGTAGAAGCAGGGAAAATTGTCAGCAAGGCTATGGGGAAGCAAACGCCACCATTGTTGCAGAAGGTGCCGTGAAAATCAATGACAAAAATTTATAGTCTATTCGGCTCTTGGGAGAAAACGCATCGGCGACAGAAAAGCAGCATGGAATTATCCCTCCAAAAATTGGAGACAATGGTGGCGTGCTTGAAGTACGCTGTGAAGATCTAGAAATCCCTGGAGTTATTTATGTGTAAGGAAAAATTTTCTTTATTCATTTATATTTATTATTTATGTATTCATTTTGTTATTTCTTTCATTATTTATTTCAATTTATATAATTTCGTAATTTATTTTATATCATTCATTATTTCTTTCAATATATTTATTTCATTTTACTCATTATTTATTTCATTATTATTTATATTTATTATTTAATTCATTTGATTATTTATTTTATTTTATTTTCTTATTTATTTTTATTTAATTTCATAATTTGTTTCATTTTATATTTCATTTTGTAATTTATTTCAATTTATTTATTTTTGATTTTTTTATATTTATTTTTTTTGATAGATTTTTTTAAATATTTATTTATTGATTTTATTTCAATCTATTTAATTATTATTTTTATTTATTATTTATTTTAATTTATAATTTATTTTGTTATTTTTTGTATTTAATTTCATAATTTGTTTTCAGTTCCAGATGCCACAGAGTTGGCGAAATATTTTCAAATAAAAAATAAGCAGAAGGCGACCACATCTACATCGCAAATATGTGCTCGCAGTCGGAGTCGTAGCTGCAGCAGCAGTAGCAGTTGCAGCAATCGCAGCAGCCGTAGCAACAGTATAACAAGCATTCCAGACGAAAATGAAGCCAAAAATAATTTCTGAGGAAATTATACTATCATAGACAAAATAAAAAAAAGATATAGATGTAATATGTATATAATAAAAAATAAATAAATAAATAAATAAATATATAAATAAATAAAAATATAAATATTTTAATACATAAAAATAAAATATTTTTTTTTAATATTCAATCACCTTTTCTTAATCTCATATTATTTATAATATAATTATAAAACTTTATTTATATATATTAAATAAGGTCAATATTAAATAAGTGAAAAAAATATTTAGTTTTAAAATGATAAAAAATAAAAGTAAAATTTTATGAATGTAGTTTATTAATATACTTCTACAGTATTATAATAAATAAAACAATAATTAAAGGTAACTATTTTTTTCATATCCAAAAACCTATCCCTACTCCGATAATTTATAATAATGTATATGGTTAACAAATATATTTAAATTTGTTTTATGATTTTATTATAAATTTTATTTATTAACGTATTTTTTATGGTAATATACAATTTATTATATAGATTACTTTTTTTATGAATATATTGTTGATAATATAAATTCAGTTTATTGAAAATCAATAAAATTTTAATTTATCAAATATATATTTATTGTAATGAAATAGGAAAATTAATTAAAGTCATGATTTGATTTATAAATTATTTTATTAATAATATTGCTTATAGTAATATACATTTTATTATATTCTTATCCAATTTCGTCTCGTCCATTCTTTCCATTCAAATAATTTTGTATCCATGTGCGTATTATCAAGACGTTACGGATGGCACACATTCGTAAATGTCTCCTATATAATTGATGGTTTTCACACAGCACATATGAACCTTCACTCTGCATTGATTGTAATGAAGGAATTGTCCTTCATTAACTCCTCCAGCAACTCCTCCACAACCGATATAATTCTGGAAATATATTATTTTTTAGAAAAAGTGGGAAAAGTATTATAAAAGTATGATACAAGTATGAAAAAGTATGAACAAAGATGAACGAGTATAATAAACGTATATGAATATACAGACGATTGTAAAAGTATGGAAATTACCTACATATTTGGTAGAAAGTTTGATAACCATTCCTTCTTCTCTCGCCCTTTCACATACAATTTTCGCACTCCAGTGCAACAAATGTCTAATATCGTTTTGAGTCGGTGATAAGGAATGTCGCCAGAATCCCATTTAATTTCATGATATCACGTTGCATTCAGTCTACCATTTTTTTGACTCCAAATCAATTCGCTTCATCGAAATGTTGACTTAAAGAGGTACACGGTGGGCAGTGCACCTTCTTCTAAACTCAGTAAACTAAATTCTTTTAAAATGAAGCTTTGCGGTCCACTAGTTTGGAATCCCTGTATGTCACAGAGGAATACTTTATCTTCCGGACATTTGAAGATATTTTTTCTAGAAATAACCTCATATTGTCGTACTTTTGACATCATGCACTTCTATAAACTTATTTTATAAGCTGGTGTGATGACAAAAAATGTAAAGTTTCGTGCTCACATTCTCATTTTATATCAAGATTCTCCGCCTCCCGAAATTAGCCCCTCTTTTACGATGGGTTGAGTGAAAAAACATAAATATAGGTGCATCTGGATGAAGGAAGGTCAGTTTTTTAGTTTGAACTTTGATTAGAGTGAACGCTTATGCTTGTATGTAGAAGAGGGAACGCAATGATCTGATTGGACGAACGTAGTCGAAGACATTCATGTTGTCCTACCGCTCACACAGAAATCACTTTCCCAATTGGTTGCTAAAAAGAGACAGGTGTTGGTCTGTCATAATGAACTGAAAGGTTGATGTTCGATGGGCGGCAAGACGATATATCCCTCCTCTCGATTTTAAAGCACAGTTTAGTGTTTTCATCATACTCAATATTTTCCATTCACCTCTGATTTCTCTTTCGTCTTCTTTAGGTTCCTTTAAAAGGGGTCAATTTTTCTTTAAAAAACACACTCGCTGCAACGCAGTCACATAAGTTCAGTTTAAGCTTTCTCTTTTGTGATTCTCTTGATTTTTTTTCTAAATTTATATCGCAGTAAAGAAGTGTGATGGTGACTTTATTCTTTTTTTCTACTAGTTTCACCGTAAACATAAAAAGTGAAAATGGCTTCAATTGCATCTATCGAACGTCTTGTGCAACTTTATCGTGGAATTTTAGAAACTGTGCACCCGTGCAGTAAAGATGATATTCGTTATTGGCTGGCTATGGCTGATTTATCCATGAAGGAAGTGAGGGAAAAATGGAAGACTCTAATCTTTCTCGAGGAGAAAAGCAAAAGTGTTCCACTTGTTTTGTTAACATTTCGTGTATACAAGCAGGACTTAAATGGCACCTTCATCATGGAGGAAGTCTTAACTCTGACAAGACAGAAACTAAGGTGGAATGGCGTGATGTCCAATCTGCGTTTAAAAATCGAATTAGGTCTGGTGTAAATCGATGGCTGTCTGTTTGTCATATATGTGGCAATAAATTTGAAAAGGATCAACTTGCTGTACGAGATCATTGCCATCTTACTGGTATATTTACTGGATTATTTTATAATTTATTCAATATTTTAGATAAAAAGAAAAAAGAAAAACAATGATTTTTTCTCTCTCCAGTTTTAGAGGAGCAACTCATAATTAATGTAACTTGCATTATGAAGACTCGAGGTTTATTCCTGTTATTTTTCATAATGTTAATTATGACACACACTTTATTTTAAAAAAATTGGTACGTCTTCGTTGATGAAAGGTCGAGTTTTTCCAATACCCCACAACAAAGAAAAGTATATTTCATTTACAAAGTTCATAGATGGTTGTGATGTGAGTTTTAGATTTATTGATTCATGGCGATTTTTACCATCATCTTTATCATTTTTTTTATCATCTTTAGAAAAATTAGCATCATATCGACAAAATGTACCAATAGCTGTAAAGGAATTTGATGAATTAGATGGATTTTCAAATGAAAATATTCATCTTCTTAGGTGGAAAGGTATATTTCCATACGATTTTATAGATGGATTAGATAAATTAATCTGTACAAAACTGCCAGAGAAAAACGAATTTTACAACCAATTAACCAATTCACATATTACCGATGAAGACTACATGCATGCTGTTCAAGTATGGAATAGATTCAACATCACAACTTTAGGAGAATATTCCGACTTATATTTAAAAACAGATGTTTTACTGTTAGCTGATGTCTTTGAAAGTTATCGAGAAACATCTGTTGAAGCTTACGGCTTATGCCCTGCTCACTTTTACACAACTCCCGGATTGACATTTGCAGCAGCTCTTAAAATGACGAAAGTTGAATTGGAACTTCTAACAGATATTGATATGTTATTATTCATCGAATCAGGCATTCAAGGAGGAATAAGCCAGTGCTGTAATCGATATGCGAAGGCAAATAATCCGTACATGGGTTCGTCATACGATAAAAGCAAGAAAAAAAACACTTTTTTATTATGATATTAATAATTTATATGAATGGCGATGGCACAACATCGCCAACGGGAAAATTTACATGAATTGACTATGAATCCAATCCAGATTTTTTTCAGTGATCCACCAGATTCAAATATTTAGAGTACCTTGAAGAAATTCATGATGAACATCGTGATTTACCTTTCTGTGCAGAGCATCGTACACCTCCAGGCTCAACGCAGAAGAAACTTTTCACTACATTAGACGATAAGAAAAGATATGTCATTCACTTTCGAAAGCATGCAAAGAATGAATTTGAAAAACTCTTTTACAAACTTTTAATTAATGTAGTTTGTGGAAAGTACATCGAGAGAGAAAGATCTCGTGTGGATGTACGATTAGTAAATAAATTTACAGGTCAATATGGAGCAGAAGCACTTATAGCTTTACCCAATTGTCACAGCTGTACAATTTTCGATGAAAATTGGGTTGCTATACAGCTCAAAAAGACAAGTGTTACAATTAAAAAACCTATATACGTTGATCTTTGCAATCTGGACTTATCAAAGACACTAGTTTATGATTTTCACTACGCTTATATGAAAAAGCGAGTGGGAGAAAAATGTCAACTGCTATATATTGACACCGACAGTTTGATATACGAAGTAGAAGACATTGATATGTATAAAATTATGAAAGAAGATATTCACAGATTTGATACTTCTGACTATGATGATAATAATCCGTATGATATACGTCGATCAATTTAAAAAATACCAAGATTAATGAAGGACGAATGTAATGGAAAAATTATGATGGAATTTATTGATTTACGGAACAAAATGTATAGTATTTTAGTGGATCGAGGAGAAATAGTAAAAAAGCTAAAGGTATAAAATCGAATGTTGTAAAGAAGACAATTACATTTGAAGATTATCGAAAATGTCTTGATGACCTCGTCATTATACATCGCGAGCAGTGTATCATCCGTTCTAAATTACATATAGTATATACTGAAAAACAGAAAACTATTGCTCTAAGTCCATATGATGATAAAAGATTCTTACTAACAAATAGTACAATTACTTTACCGTAGGGGCACTATAGAATTATGGAAGAACAGATGGCACAAGCTGCATGTGAAATCGAGAGGGAAATATTAAACGAAACAAATCATCCAAAAGAGGGAGACATGGTGATAAAGAACGCTTACATTGAGACTAATGAAAGAGCAGTTGGAGTGGAGATCGATAATGATGTAGGAGAACTAAAAAATGAAATCAGTAATGAATCTAGAGTAACCCGTGTAGGTGCATGCAGAAGAAGAGAGGAGGAATATCAAAACGAATGAAAATAGAGTGACACGGGAGGAGGTGACGCTTTATGGCAATGAAGGCGAACCAATCACCATTGAATATGATATATCACTTGAAATAATGAACGAATGGAATCCTGAAGAAATTTTTACAATGCTGGAGGGGATAAGCTCAATAGAAAGGGAAAAAGTTGAAGTGAGGAATAAGCTATGTGAAGAGACCGATGATGATGAAGAGCTCATTCGAGCAGTTGAAGAAGTCGAACAAAACTACTCACCTCCTCAAAAGAAAACAAGACTCAACTAATTCTCAAGGTAAAATTCAATTTTATATTCTCTACAAAGAACAAACAAAAAATTATATTCATAATTTTAATTTATTCATTTCTTTTTGTTATATAGAATGAATCTAGCTACTCTGAATAAAATTGCCGAGAGCGAGTTTCTGCCGACAAAGAAATGTACAGGATTGAAGTAAAATAAGCAGTATATGGTGACTGCTTTCAAGCTAGTCAACACTAGATATGGTGCGAAAATTGTAGCAGAACTTGACGATAGTTTTCAAATATTTTTACCACGAAAGATATCGTCTGCAATATTAAAGGACCAAGAATTTTTCGCAAATCTAGCAAATACTACAAATAAACGATGTTTATTATTACTTTATCAAGGCGGAAGTTGTTTTAAATTTGATAAATGTATTTCTTAAGAAAGAGTTCAATAAATATAGTTCATGTTAAAAAATATAGTTCTTATATAGTTATGTTAAAAAAAAATTATTTATTTGTCAAATAATAATGATATACATGTATGCATAATAATTACATAAATAAATCAGATTATAAAAAATATTGCAATGTTGTTTTCTTATTTACTGAAAAACTAATGTCCTTAAACCTATTCTTACGTAAATTAGTATTATTTATTACTTTGACTTATAACATAATTAAATTAAAAACTTCATTTTTATCTATCCAACTATTATATTCACTGTTGAATCCTAGCCACTTTACATATACGCGATTGCCACTGTTCTTTAATAGTTTTGCAACTAGATAAATTTCAGGATACGTAGTTTTTTCAATTTCACTCTCATAAAAGCCACCAGAGACATGTTTATCATAATAATCTTTAATGTGATAGGTTATTGGATTAGTCTTTATAAGTCTTGTTATTGTAAAAATTTCAGTTGACCAGTTTGGTGTATATCCTTTTTCAAAATTATTTTTTATTGTACCTGATCGTACGTTATCTCCTACTTTGTATTTAGCTTTTTTTATATTCATATTTTCGATTGGAAAATGCTTCTTTATCTCTTCTGCATTTCTTTTGGTTACATTTGAACACTCAATTCCTTTTGTTCGATGCTTTCTTGAATTATAAACTTCGAGTAAATCTGGTAGGATATCCATCCATTTATAGTTTCCCTGCTTACTGAATTGTATCCACATTGCATTTTTTAACGTTCTATTAAATCGTTCACATATGCTTGCATGAAGATTACTGTGTAAAGAATATAGATTTATTTTATACTTTTTCATGAAATTTTGAAAGTGAGAATTGTAAATTTCTTTCCCTTGACCAGTTTGTAGATTAGATGGTACCCGTCCTTGTTTCAATATCTCATTCATAGCCTTAGCAACATCGTTGCTACTCTTTGACCTTACTGGAATGGCTCATGCAAATTTTGAAAATACATCAATGACAGTGATTAAAGAACGAAAACCTTTATTGTCCTTCGAGTAAGGAATCATTTCTACAAGATCTGTCTGCCAAGTCTCATCTATTCCACGTATATCATATTTTCTTCGCTTATATCTACGATGTGCTGGTTTGTGTAACTCTTCAACCACTTTTTCGCGGTACATATTTTTTTTCAATCTTTTTTATAATATTATTTGTGTTTTTAACAAGTTCGGTAACGTTCTCTTTCAAATTATCATATTTTTTAATAAGATCCCCCAGTTTTGCTTCTATAGACAAGCGAATACCTTCATGTCTTTGAACGTATTTAACCGATTCAGAAATTTCAAATGATAACATATCTACTTGGGTCTTCAGTGTTACATTCAACATTTTCACGTTAATTGCGTCATTTTCTTCTGTAGCTTCCCCAATATTACAAACTCGTTTACTTTCGATATCATAATTTCCATCCAATTAAGTATTGAAGCCAATATCTGGAGAGCCGCGACTCTTTTTCGAGACGTTCTTCCAAATACGCCAAAACTCATGTTGCTACTGATTAAATCGTCTATGAACGTATCAATATATGCATCTTATTTCGCATAATTCTTCAATAATGGATTGAATTTCATTGACGTGATTGTTATTTTCAGCGGATTGTTCGGCAGTTAGTACTCTTAGTCTATCAACAAGCTCATTCGGATCATCCCAGTATATTAACTCTATTGAAGAATTTTTCTTTGCTATTTTATATTTAGGTAAGAGAGCTCCTCCTCCCTTTTTTTTGTACGAGTCGCACTGTTGCGAAACATCGGCGCAATGATGCTGAAATATTTTCGACTCTTCGATGAGCGTATAGATCCATCTTTGCTATGTTTTTTCCGGTGAGCATTTGTTGCTTTCAGAATACGGCGATAATTCTCACGATATGCTGAACTTATCAGTATGTCGTTTGGTTCTTTTTTTATGAGTAGCTCCATTAGGCCATTACTTTTAGGGTAAGTTAAATCTTTCACTTTTATTTTATTATCATCAAATTTAATTTCAGAATCGCCAAGCATGTATGCTCGTCCAATATTTCTTACTCCATATATGTTATCGAACTTACTGCGGCTTTGATCTAAAATATTGGTTTTAACACTGTCTTCGTGCATCGATTTGAATGTTGAATTCATCATTGAGTTGTCCAATGAGGCAAAATCATCATCGGAATCAAAATCTTTTATGGAAGCTGAGTGAATATTATTATCTAACATAAAACTTAATTTTTTTCGAGATTTAGTTGGCTTTTTAATCCTGTAATCATCCGAAATGAGATTAGAAGATTGTAAATTTTTTGATTCGATAAGCTTTTCAAGTGGTGTAATAACTGCCTTCAATGTATCGCCTACAACTTTTTCGAGATTCTTTCTCTGCTGTTTCAATAGTGCCGACTTTTTTCTAATGGCTTTACGAGCTTGCAAGAGCTCGCTAAGGATATTCTTTTCTTTTTCAAATTCCGACATGGTGTCGTTTTGCTGTGTAAAATTGAACTGAGTTGTTAAGTTTTTTTTAATTTCTTTTTATTGCAAAACAGTCAAAGCCTTTTCTGTATTCTGTCAAAGCATTATCCATCGCTCTATCTTTGTCAATAACAACAAATCAATATTTATCATTTTTCCAGCATTCAGAACAAAGATTTCGAAATTCTTTAAAAGTCAGATCAGTATTGACATGGTCATCATAAATATGTTTTAAATTTATATCATCTTGGCGATAAATTACTAACATATTAATATTATCTCTAAGAAGATGTTTTGGTATATGAGCATATGATTGGCATAGGTAGAAGCAGTCTACACTTTTATGTCTCCCCATGCAGAAAAATACTCTCACGTTATACTGCTTCTCACAAGCTACATCATCAAAAATCATAATTGAGTTGGGCAATGCTGCATCTGGTGATATTACAGATTCATGTTGACTAAACGGCAGATATGTCACATCTTCAATAGGTTCTAAAATTTTTTGTAGAAATTAATATTTTGGCTGATTTAACGATTTTAAATAAACATACACATTCTCGAATCTAAGGCCGTTGGAATGAGTGACTAAAGCTAATAAGCTATTTGTTTTCCCGCAATTTGATGAGCCGCAGAACACTGCTCGTATACTATCTGGTAGCCACTCTCCATGCGGGCTTTTCTTTTTTTTCTCGATTCTAAAATGAAAGTTGGTGATAGGGAGTTTGATTGTTTGCTCAGTGAAATCCATGTTCCTGTGACTAAGTCAAATATGTCATTGAACGATGAAAATATATAATTGCATATTTTATAGTTTTTAACAGCAGTTATAAAATAGTAGTCGAAGATGATTGTTCATCAATCTCGAAAATAGTCGAAACGTGGCGGAAGATTACTCGATAGAGTAATCAACAATTTACTATTTGAAATGCATCTTCCTGGATATCAATACTGTGGTCGAGGAACTAAATTAAAGAAGCGAATAAAAAGAGGTGATCTAGGAGTTAATCCGCTTGATCAGGCATATAAAGAACCTGACATGCAATATGCCAATAAAAGCAGTAATCGTAATATTGCTGATATGAAGCTTACTGATAAGGCTTGGCAGCGGGTTAAAGCAAATGATTCTAGTAAAGCAAATGCTTTAGCTGTTGCAAGCGCTATGAAATTAAAGATAACAACTGGAATGGGACTAAAATTCATCAAGTTGGTTACGGCAGGGAAAAAATCATTAAAAGCAAGCAAAAATTCGCACAAGGTCATTCAATCTGCATTAAAGGGTGCTCGTCAAGTTGTTAAGAACAATGGTGGAAAGTTATCGTTCCGAGTATTCTACCACTTCAATCTAAAATTGGTGGAGTTCTTCCATTTCTTATTCCACTATTTGCAGGACTCAGTGCAACTGGTGCTCTAGCAGGAGGTGCTGCTGGAATAGCAAAAGCAGTAAATACTGCTAACGCTGCACACAAGGATTATGAAGAAAGTAAGCGACATAATAAGACGATGGAAGCTATTGCTTTAGGTAAAGCTCTCTATCTTATGCCATATAAGCATGGAATGGGGTTATTTTTGAAACCACATATCGGACACAGACAAGTTAAAAAAAAACTTCGATTTAACTTTGCCAAATCGTGCATTATCAGATTATGATCTTATGAAATATACACGTATATTAAAAATTCCATATTTTTGAGGCGTTGTCATGAGAAATAAGCTACCTCACAATGGTGCATGGTACAACAAATCTGCTATTGCTAATCTTGATGATTGACAGAATATAGGTACTCATTGTGTGTTTCGTCGAAAGAGAGGCTCTGATGTATGTATTTGGACAGTAAAGGAATATTTCCTTACAATTTTGTAGATGAACTTGATAAATTAATAACTACAAAACTGCCGTCGAAAATGAATTTTATAATAAATTGACAGATTCAGGTATTAGTGAGGAAGACTATAAGCATGCTGTTCAAGTATGGGAAAGTTTTATCAGGTATATGAATAAGTCTTTCCCGTTTTTTTTTCAAATTTTGAGCCTTTATTGTGAAAAAATGGTTACAAATGAATTATTGAAAGTATTGGCCATCGCTAGCTACAACTTTTTCCCATCTTTCTGGAAACATACGAATCCCGTTGCGAGAAAATTCGACCGGTTTGGCCTCTATCCAGTCATCCACCCATTTTTTGGCTTCCTCGTAGGAATGGAAGTGCTGGTCAGCCAGGCCATGCGTCATCGATCTGAAGAGATGGTAATCAGACGAAGCAACGTCTGGACTATACGGCGGGTGGGGTAGGACTTCCCATTTGAGCGTTTCTAAGTATGTTTTCACCGGCGATGCAACATGTGGGCGAGCATTGTCATATTGCAAAATAACTTTGTCGTGCCTGTCGGAGTATTGTGGCCGTTTTTCTCGCAGTGGGCGGCTCAAACGCATCAATTGTCGTCGATAGACCTCGCCTGTGATCCTTTCATTCGGTTTCAGAAGCTCATAGTAAACCACACCTAGCTGGTCCCACCATATACAGAGCATGAGCTTGGCGCCATGAATATTTGGCTTGGCCGTCGATGATGATGCATGGCCGAGTAGTCCCCATGATTTTCTTCGCTTCGGATTATCGTAACGTATCCACTTTTCATCGCCAGTCACGATACGATGCAGAAAACCCTTTCTTTTATGTCGCTGAAGCAGCTGTTCGCAAGTGAAAAAACGCCGTTCGACGTCTCTCAGCTTCAGTTCGTACGGCACCCAATTTCCTTGCTTTTGGATCATTCCCATGGCTTTCAAACGCTTGGAAATGGTTGTTTGGTCAACTCCCAATGCTTCAGCAAGTTCTTCTTGCGTTTGACAAGAATCTTCATCAAGCAAAGTCGCCAATTCTCGATCTTCAAAGATTTGCGGCCGCCCGGAACGCTCCTTGTCTTCCACGTCGAAATCACCGCTTTTGAAGCGTCGAAACCATCCGCGAACACTTGAATCATCGACACAACCTTCTCCATAAGCCTCCTGAAGCAATCGATGCGTCTCGGCAGCAGATTTCTTCAAATTGAACCAATAAAGTGAAACTTCCCGCAAATGACGTCGACTCGGCTCAAATTTCGACATTTTCACGATATCAAAAATTTATGATGCGAAAAAATTTTAACTAATGTGTTAGTATGGAATTGTTGACATATGAATAAGCTTTGATTATGACATATGTAACCATTGAATACTCGCACAGTATTGGTGGCGCCATCTCTTACAAAAAACGGGAAAGACTTATTCACACTCCTAATAATATAAGAACATTAGGAGAAGATTCAGACTTATATTTGAAAACAGATGTTCTACTCTTAGCAGATGTCTTTGAAAGTTTTCGAGAGACATCTATTAAAGCATACGGCTTATGTCCTGCACATTTTTACACTACTCCAGGATTAACATTTGTAGCAGCTCTTAAAATGACAAAGGTAGAATTAGAGCTTCTGACAGATATTGACTGTATAAATAATTTGTATGGATGGGCGATGGCACAGCATTTATCAGTTAAAAAATTTAAATGGGTTAATTATGAATCAAATCGTAACTTTTTCAATACACCAGCAGATTCTGACAAAGGTTATATTGCTGAAGTAGATTTGGAGTATCTAGAGAAAGTACATGATATTCACCGTGATTTACCGTTCTGTGCTGAGTATCGTACACCACCTGGTTCAAAACAGAAAAAACTTCTAACTACTTTGAACGATAAAACAACGTATATAATTCATTACCGCGCCCTTAAGGAAACGCTCGACAATGGTCTTCGATTGAAAAAAGTACATAGAATTTTCAGCTTTGAACAGAAACCTTGGTTAAACCCATATGCTTTACTAAATACTGAAAAGCGAAAGCATGCAAAGAATGAGTTTGAAAAACATTTTTATAAACTGTTAATTAATGCTGTTTATGGAAAATGTATTGAGCGAGAGCGATCGCGCCTTGATGTACGGTTAGTAAATAAATTTACTGGCTGATATGGAGCAGAGGCATGCATAGCTCTACCTAATTATCATAGCTGTGCAATTTTTGATGAAAATTTAATTGCCATTCAGTTGAAAAAAACAAGTGTAACAATCAAAAAGCCTATATACGTTGGACTTTGTATCCTCGATTTATCAAAAACATTAGTCTATGATTTTCACTGCTCTCACATGAAACAGCGAGTGGGCGAAAAGTGTAAACTCTTGTATACTGTCATTGCCATTCCTTGCCTTTACTGGCATAGCCCATGCAAATTTTGAAAATATATCAATGACTGTGAGTAAGTAACAAAACCCTTTATTCTACTTGCACTTAGGAATCATTTCTACCAGATCTGCTGGCCATGTCTCGTCTATTTTACGTATATCATATTTTCGTCGCTTATATCGACGACGTGCAGGTTTGTGCAGCTCTTCAACTACTTTTTGGCGTATCATTTTTTATTTAATTTCTATTTATTTTTTTTACAATTTTGTAATTCAGTTTGTGCATTAGCAAGACCAGTTTTAAGCTGATCATGTAATTCATGAACATATTTCTGCTCTTTGCTTTTAAGTTGATTATATAGGACATGAAGAGTATTTAGTTGAGTTTCTACTATCGTTTGATTCTGGCCGTGTTTCTGTTCATTGCTATAGAGATAATTCAATCTGTCTTCTACATTAACCCGATGTAAATTAATAGATTCATATTTATTAAAGAGATCCTTGAATTTTGCTTCCACCTTCAGTTGATTTTCTTCTACTTTTTTCTTATTTATTTTCTTACTTTTTTATCATTTATTATTTTAATTAATTTAAAAACAGTAATCTATTTCTTTCTGCAAGATTATATTCAACGCCTTCAAGTTGATAGCATCATTTTGTTCAATAGGATCTCCTACATTACAGAGACGCTTAGCTTCTATATCCAAATTCCCATCTATTGTAATATTGAAACCATTGCCTGGAGGACCTCGACTACTTTGTGAGCCCTCCAAATTTCTTCCAAACAAGTCAAGACTCATAATACTACTGAATACCAAAAGAGAGAGTGCTTAATATATGTGCCCTATTTCACGCAGTTCTTTAATAATTGATTGGATTTCATTGCTGTGATTGTTATTTCTAGCGGATCGTTTCGCAATTAATAATCTAAGTCGTTCGACGAGCTCATTAGGATTGTCTCAGTAATCTAAATCTATCGATGAATTTTGATTTGCTATTTTATACTTAGGTATGAGACCTTCTCAATTTTTTTTCTTTACGAATACTTTTGGTACGAAACATTGGTGAAATAATATTAAAATATTTTGTACTCCTCGAGGAGCGGATAGACTAATCTTTGCTATGTTCTTTTTCGGTGAGCATTTGTTGCTTCCATCACGTTGCGATAATTTTCACGATCTAATGAACTTATTATCGTTTCATCAGGTTGTTTTTTGAAGAGTAATTGCATGAGTCCATTAGTTTTAGGATAAGTTACATCACGTACTTTTACTGGTTTATCATCAAATTCAATTGCAGAATCGCCAAGCAAATAAACGCCTCCACTATTTCTGACTCCATATATGTTGTCAAGTTTGCTACGGCTTTCATCTAATAATGATAAAACATCAGATGCATCATTTTATCCACGCATAGATTTAAATGTGGAATGCACTATTGAGTTATCTAATGAAGCAAAGTCGTCATCGGATAGGTAATCTTTTGAAGAAGTAGATTGAATATTGTCATTTATCATAAAACTCAATCGCTTTTTGTATGGTTTTGATTTTTTTATGCTGCCTACATCCAAAGTATTATGAGAAGACTGAGAGCTTTCACTTTTTGATTCGAGAAGCTTTTCAAGCGGTGTAATGACTGGTTTCAATGTATTATTTAAACTTTTTCGAGATTCTCTCTCTCTTTCCTGTTTCAATAAGGTAGATTTTCTTTTAATAGGTTTACGAGCTTGCAAGAGCTCGCTAAGAATATTGTTTTCCTTCTCAAAGTCTGACATATTGACGAGATACTGTTTAACATTGAACTAAATGATTCAAATTTTTTTACTTCTTTTTATTGCAAAACAGCCAAATCCTTTTCTATATCTGCCGTCATTCATGGCTCTATCTTTATCAATGACAACAAAACCGTATTTATCACTCTTCCAGCATTCAGAAGAAAGATTACGAAACTCGTTGAAAGTAAGATCAGTGTTCACGTGGTCTTCATAAACATGTTTTAAATTTACATCATCTTGTCGGTAAATTACTAATATATTAATATTGTCCCTGATAAGATGTTTTGGTATATGAGCGATGACTGACATAGATAAAAACAGTCTACACTTTTATGTCTGCTCATGCAGAGAAATGCTCTAATGTTATCCTGTTTCTCACAAGCTATATCATCAAAAATCATTATTGAATTTGGCAATGCTTCATCTGGTGATATTACAGATTCATGTTCACTAAACGGAAGATATGTAACGCCTTCAATCGGTTCTAAAACATTTTTGAGAAATTGATACTTTGGCTGATTTAGCGACTTTGATTAAAAATAGACATTTTCGAATGTAAGACCATTTGGATGTGTGATTAAAGCTAATAAGCTATTTGTTTTTCCACAGTTTGACGAACCACAGAACACTGCTCTTATACTATCTGGTAATAAATCTCCATATCGCTTTCTCCTTTTCTCATTTCCAAAATCAAAATTCGTGATTGGAAGTTTAGCGCTCTGCTCGGTGAAATCCATGTTGACGTGACAAAGTCAAGTTTACCATTATGTAAGGATAATATATAAATGCTTGTTTTATAGTTTCTAAAATTAGTTATAAATTAACAGCTGAAGATGATTGTACACAATTATCGGAAACAATTGAAGCGAGAGAGTGGAGTGCTTGGTAGAGTATTCAATAATTTACCTAGCGAAATGCATCTGCCTGGTTATCAATATTTTGATCCCGGAACTACATTAAAGAAGCCAATCAAACGAGGTGATCGAGGAATAAATCCGCTTGATCAGGCTTGTAAAGAACATGACATTGCGTACTCGAATAAAAATAATAATCGTAAAATGGCTGATTTAAAGCTTGCTGATAAAGCTTGGCAGCGTGTTAAAGCCAAAGATGCTAGTCTTGCTGAAAAAGCGGCTGCTCTTACTGTTGCAAGTGCTATGAAATTAAAAGCAAAAACTGGAATGGGAATAAAGTTCAGCAAATTAGTGACTGTAGCAAAAAAATCATTAAAATCAAGTAAAAATTCGCGCAAAGTTATTCAGTCCGCGTTGAAAGGCGCCCGTCAATTTCTTTAAAAAAACTGGTGGTAAGAAAAAAGTGGTCTTTCCACGAGTTCTACCCCTTCCATCTAAAATAGGTGGAGTGCTTCCATTTCTAATATCATTGTTTGCAGATTTAAGCGCAACGAGTGCTCTAGCGGGAGGTGCTACTGGAATAGCTAAAGCAGTAAATGATGCTAAAGATGCTCAAAAAAAAAATGAGGAAAGTAAGCGACGCAATGAGACAATGAAAGTGATTGCTATAGGTAAGAGCCTCTATCTCCAGCCATATAAACGTGGAATGGGATTATATTATATTTAAAGCCGCACGGTTATGGTCTAGTAAAAAAAAACTTCGATTTAACTTTACCAAAGCGTGCATTGATTGACTATGATCTTATGAAATATCAGCTCGTCTCTTATCAATTCAACTCAAGAAAAGCAACTAAAACCGTTAACACGGCAGAACATTCTGTCAGAACATTCTGACGAGACTAGATCTAAAAGTTCGTGAAAAAAAAATCTGAAAAATGGACGAAATTCTAAAAATTCAATCAGGTGTCGTCTTCGATGAGTCCATTGCTCATTATGAAGTTCACGTTCACCAACCATACTCATCCCTAAATTTCCAGAACAACGATAAAATTCGTATTACAATTCAACATCAAAATCTGTGTTTGCTTCCATCACGTAGTTCTATCCATATCTGTGGAAAATTGTAAAAGCCTGATGGAAACGCACTAACAAAAACCACATTTGTTAACAGTGGTATTTGTCACCTATTTGAAGAAATTCACAATGAAATTAATGGTGTAGAGGTAGACAAAAGTAAAAATATTGGTTTGAGTAGTGTGATGAAAGGATGGATTTCATTTAATGTTAATGAAACTCTCATGCTTGAGAACACAGGATGGCTTTGTAATGATGAAAGAACTAGAACTTTGATTGACGTCCATGGAAATTTTGACGTAGCTATTCCTCTTAGTATGATTTTGGGCTTTGCTGAAGATTATAAAAAAAAGTTGACTTAAATGCAATTATTCCAAAAGGTACTCTAGTCGGCAACGCTAGAATGTATGAAGAATATAAAATAAAAATAACAAAGATAGAATGGTTGATGCCATATATCATTACATCTGATAAACAAAAAATTCAACTTTTAAATTTTATTCGTAAAGATAATCCAATCTCAATGTGTTATCGTACTTGGAAAATGTTTCAATATCCAATGTTACCGAACTCTCATATGCATATTTGGACGATAAAAACTTCAGATCAACTAGAAGAACCTCGGTTTGTCATTCTTGGTTTTCAGACGAAGAAAAAAAAATGAAAAAACTGCAAACGCCAGTCGGTTTGATCATTGTGATATGAACGACGTAAGACTATTTCTGAATTCACAATATTATCCATATAACAATCTCAATCTTGACATATCAAAAAACCAATCTGCTCTATGATATGTATGCTAATTTCCAAAAAACATACTATGCAAGAGATCCTCAACCGTTTCATACGAGGACACAGTTTATTGAGAAAGAGCCACTCATAGTAATTGACTGCTCTCGGCAAAACGAATCTGTAAAGAGCGCTCCTGTAGATGTTCGTCTAGAATTCGAGGCTAAAAATAACTTTCCACCCAATACTACAGCTTATTGCTTGATCTTGCACGATCACATCGTTCAGTATAATCCAATCAGTGGAGAAGTAAGAAAGGTTATTTAAAATAACAGATATCATAATCCAATTAACATCACTAATATAAATTGACAATTTACATGTACTGCACAATGTGAAACTCGTCAAACTATTCTATCAGTCTTCCATCTACAAAAAAACAAACAAACAAAACAAACAAAAAAACAAAAAAAAAAAACAAAAAAAAAACAAAAAAAACAAAAAAAAACAAGAAAAACAAAAAAGTAGACGACTTTGCTATAGGCATGATGGCACATTAACAGAGAGTGAATATCTACGCTTTTCCGGACTTTAAAAACACAAGGAGAAAGTCTATAGGCATTCTAATGAATCTAAAGTATTCTCCCGTGTAAAGTATGTCATGCTCTCCTCTCCTCTACCACCAACGGTGTTCGCCTTTTCTCACACGCATATTAAATTTTAATGTATGAAAATGATGAAACGAGTCGTTCCCCAGCTCTCTCTCTCTCTCTCTCTCTCTCTCTCTCTCTCTCTCTCTCTCTCTCTCTCTCTCTCTCTCTCTCTCACTCTCTCTCTCTTTAACTAATATAATATAGCGAGAGCTGCATCGTTTCGGGAGGCGACCTCATTCTCTATACATTTCAATATGCAGGGGGCCTCAGCACAGTTTTCAGGGGGGGGGGATGTGCCAGAATGCCCATGTGCTAGAATGCCCATAGCCTATCTACTAACGAATCTAGATAATTTAGATAATATTTTCTTAAATGTAATTTCCTTAGGTATATGAAGCTGGAAAATAATTATTTATTGTATTATTATATATCACTGAAAAAATATCTGACAATATCAAGGAAATATTTATGTGCCTTGTAGCGCATAAAGAATTATTTCTTAAATTAAAATTAAGACAAATATTTTCTTATATTGCGAAAGAAGTTGCTTAAAATAGGAAAACCAGAATCTAAAAAATTCCTTCATCAAGAACTTATTCGCTTGAATTAAAACGATATAAGCTAGATATTTCACAACATCCGTTCAACTAAACCGAATGAGTTATGGATTTCTCGAAATTATTTAAAAAGTAAGAAATTACTTACCTAGATTAGCTCATATTTTTTCTTATTGCTGAATTTCACGTAAAAAATTATTTTCTTAAATCTAGAGATTATTTATCACCCTAAAAAATAAATATCCTATTTTTTAGCTCATATAGTAAAATATTATTGACTACATTTTAATCAATATTTACTAATATTTATCGACTAGTTTTTTTAGTTCAATGATTAATTGGATAAATAACTACTTTCAAGATCTTAATTTCTTACATTGACATATTGGTTTCATAAATTAAGAAAATAATAAATTTGCTTTTATTACTGTAAAAAACAAATTTACTACTCTTCAATTTATAATGGAAAATATTAAATATAATATAAAAGATTAAATATAAATATACAATATGACTTATATCTAATTATAAGAATATATGATATTTATTTAATATTCGAACGCAGAGAATTTTATTAATTATCATTTAATCAATATTTACTAATTATATCTAATATTTTTAGATTGCAAGAAACTGATTGATTAACTTCTCTCAAGAACTCAATTCCTTATATCAAGAAATTGGTTTGAAAATTTCACAATATAATAATCTTGAGTTGTACATTATAGTATACAAATTGGTAATATTGAGAACTGGGTTCTTCTGTAATTTTGAATTGAAGCCAATAAGTTCTTCAATAAGGAATTTCTTCTATAATTTCTTTTGATATCTTCTCATCATGTATATAGTATGTGTGTGCATAATTGCAAAATTTTTTTAACTTAATTTTTTTAATTACACATTAAACAATTAAAAACACATTAAAACACATTAAAAAATTTAAAAACAATTTTTCTTTGTTCTCAATTTAATTGATCAAAATTTATCAGTTGATCAAAATTTATTTTTCCCCTGATGCTTTTCACTTTCTGATTTTCGTTTTGATATTTTTGTATTTTTGATATTTTGGTAGTTTGGTATTTTTCAGAAAATACAAAAACTAAAAATTTTTTTTCTTAAACTTTCAAAATAAAAAATTTTTTTTTTGAAAAATCCGAAATTAGAAAGTGAAAATCTCTGAAAATTTTTGGAAAATTTTTGAAAATTTTTTAAAATTTGTTTTTTGAAACTGAAAAATAAAATTCTTTCAAAATTACAAGGGGACTAAAAATAAACTATTTTTTTTCTTACTTTTGCAGTGCGAATAAAATTTTTGTCTTTTTCTTGCGTTAGTCGCCTATAATTTTTGCGCTTTCGCCCTCGCAATCCACTATCTCTCGACATTGTCGGCTTTTAACTATTTGCCAAACAAAAATGTTTTGTTCTTTATTTTTTTTTTCTGCTCAATGAAAACAGCGAATACTAAACAGTTTAACAATCAGTAAATAAACTAATAAATCAAATCTATATATTTTATAAATTATTGTATTAAATTGTTTTATGAATAATTATAAATATTATTTTAAATATAGTATCTGTATTATAAATAATTATAAATGTTGTATTAAATATTCATGAATATTATATAGAATATACAGATACAATTGAAAGTAACAATTGAGAGATAATGAAATAAGATGTTAATTATTAACTTGAATAATAATTGATTAAATACTATCGATCAATAATTATTAAAATTTTGTTAATTAACAATCAATTCAATCGGGTTACAAACAATTGATTGTCTTAAGTTCGTTAATAAGTAATTAAAATTTAAACAAATAACAATTAAATATCAATTTTTTTTTGTTTGGTTTTTTTTTCTTTTTTTATTATCTCGTCTCTGTTCTTCTATCTTGCCGTAAGAACCTTCACACGAGCATCGCTCAACAGGTCAGTTACGGACATTATTTAATTCATTAGATTATTTTTATTATTTAACTCATTGAATAATTTAATATTTGTTAATTAGTTAATTCACAAATTAATAAATTCTCTTAAATTTGTTTTTTTTTGAAATGGTTAATGGTTTGTTAAACTGATTTTTATTATTTTTGCTGTTTTCCAATTGCTGGAGTATGACCGAGAAATTTGTTGTCCATTTAGTGGATTAAATAATTTTGAAACTTGTTTATTAAGAATTGTAATTAATTGGTTCAAAATTTCTCGCCTCTTTTTTTTATTGTTACAAATAAAGAACAAAAATTGTTTTTGCCGTTCTGTTTTCTTTTTTTCGCGTTGTTTTTTTTTTGGTTCGTTAGTCTTCTGAGTTTCCCGTCAATTAAATAAATACAGGATGGCAAACCCTCCAAACGATTTTAACGACTGGCTCCAAAGCCTATGCGAGGAGGAGACAAATATCATTACAACGGAATTAGAATTAAAAAATGATGGTTCCCCATTTCAAAGGGCCGTCAGGCTATATCGCAGACTGGCAGGAAATTATAGCCCGGGAGACTTTGTGGAATGCGAGAGTGGGGATGATACCGTAAAAACACGCGCGCGCAGAGATAAAAATCTGATAAAAATTGTTGTAACCTCGACAATGCGTGATGCAACGAAGACATATATTTTAAATAAAATGGAGGCGACATACACCGAACAAGCTGATGAATCAGCTGACACACAACAGGCCCGGGAAGTTAATCCGAGCACAGACCAAAGACGTAGCACAACAGCTGCCGATCAGCAATTGCAAAATCTGAGCAATTTCAATTTGGCAGAGATCAATAGGCACGAACCGCTCACGTGGAGAATAGCCAATGAATCGCCGATTCAGGCAGCCATCACGAGCGTAACTACGTCTCCTGATTTGTGTGTCACGAATGACATTACACGTCAGGCGCAAGTCGCATCCCATGCGTCGGAAGCAGCAGTCGAACCTCAGTCTGCTGACCCCGAAAACAATGTAGCAATTAGTCATGGATTACACAACCTACAGAATATGCTACAAATTTGGATGCGACAACAGAACAGCACTGTTCAGGATCTGCAGCAGAGGCAAAATGAAATGCATGCTACGTTGGCTAGCACTCAACAACAGCTGCAGAAAACGCCGCGACGCGATCATGTCACCTTCCAAGACACGTATGACCTTCAATACTTGGAAAATGACAAAGGCTCTAACAGTAATAGATTCTCAGGGTCGACCGGCGAGCCTGCGTCATCGGCTCCTTGCCACCCTCGGTACCAAGGGCCTGGAAGGGGGGGGGCATCACATGGATCGAGATGTGATTAGCTCGGCCGCTAATATAACGCGATCAACGCTATCAAGCACCTTGGCTCAGCGCACAGACATTGGTAAAACCGTGCGCCAATGGAAAATCCGATTCAATGGTGCCAAGGGAAAGAGCGTGGAGGAATTTCTACAGAGGATCGCGGAATGTCGCAGATTGACGCTGCTCACGGACGAGGACATGCCCATTGCAATGACGGAGCTCCTCGACGGTGTCGCCCTACACTGGTACCGTCTATCCCGGAAAGACTGGATCATGTGGCCAGAGTTCTGACACATAGCCCGGAGCTGCTACGGCGTCGATCGACGCTTCCAAGCTGAGCTGATTAGCGAAGCACAGCGGCGTACACGCGACTATGTGTTCTGTTTGTTGACGATCCTAAATCGGTTCGAAGAACCATGATCGAACATCCAACAGCTCACTCTTATCTACCGTAATTTACTCCCGGAGATACAGAAGCTAGTACCGCGGGAGAAGATTACGAACGCAAATTGGCTCATCGAGCTCACTCGAGAAGCCAAATGCATCCTCGACGCGAAGCGCAACTAGAAGCCAACTCCGTCACCCGAGCTCTGCATAATGCCCGAAGTGGCTTTTCATGCGGCAGACGCGTCTCGGACGCGCCCGAAGCAAAAGATCGCAGCTGTGTATGTGAAGCCGCCCGATTTCAAAGCTTTAGTGCGAGAAGTTTTGAAAGAGGCGGGCTTTTGCGCCACCTCACCTGATTTAGAGGCGCCAGATGTCGTAGCTCTTATCACGAAGAGGAGCAGTCGCGATTCACGCTCGAGGTCGCCGCGTACACGGAAGACCGGAGGTGTGGCCTCACCTAAGTCGAAGAGGAAATCATCCTTCAGGGGAAAGCTCGTGCGCAAGCCCTTCAGCGACAAGAAAAAAGGTCGGACAGCAGGTACTGATCCGCGGTTCTTATGCTGGGATTGTAGTTGGCCAGGCCATACCCTACGAAGCTGTCCCGAGTGTTCGGAAAATGGGAAAAAGGGCGAGTAATTGACGTCCAACTTGCTCCTGCGCTCCGTGAGACTTCTGAAGATCAGCAGGCAGCTGCGAGGACACAGGGTAATGATGATTGCCCCCTCCTGTCTGTAAAGGAGGAGTATCACGACCGTGAATCCGCTTACTCAGCCACAAGTGTCTACCCCGATCGGTATTCACGATGGTGGGTACAGGTGGGCATAGGCGAGTTTCGCATCCATGCTCTGCTCGATGCAGGGGCTACTCGTACAGCTCTCGAAGCAATCGGCTTGCAGATTGCATCTGCCCTCGGTTGTCTAGTTCGACCCTTTCCTGGATTTGGCGCTCGACTCGCCACGGGAAAAATTGAGCTGATAATAGACTAGGTGGCCCTTCCGTTTGACATTGCAGATGTTGAAATGGAGCTAGACGTCATCATAATTCTAGACTTGGAAAACGACTGTCTGCTCGGTGCAGACTTCTTCCGCGCTTTCAATGCGGTCATCCACCCACGCGACAACACAATGTCGATCAAGGGTGCTGCGGATTTCGTTCCGCTACAGCTTTGCACCGTCTCAGTTACCTCAGCGTATTCGCTTGCCTCTATAGGCTTGGCTAATACTGACGATAGTCAACGTCGAGCTCTCGAGGAACTCCTCGACCGGATGCTGCCTCCGGCTGATTAGCCTCTGGGCTGCACGCATCTGACCGACCACGTGATCGATGTCGCCGATGCTAAGCCTATTAAACAGTGTTATTATCCGGTCTCTCAGAAGTTGAACTGGAGATGCATGAGCAAGTTCGCAAAATGCTTGATCAAGACATAATTCGCAGATTAACCAGCGAGTGGTCTAGCCCCGTCGTGCTGGTTCGCAAGAGCGACGGTAGCTACCGATTCTGCGTGGACTATCGCAAATTGAATTCCATATCCAAGGTCAGCGCATATCCGCTCCCTTACATGGACGTAATTTTACGGAAATTGAGAAATGCACGATACATCTCCATACTGGACCTCAGCAGCGCCTACCATGAGGTCCCTCTTCGTCAGGAATCGCGACACCTCTCTGCCTTCAAGGTCCCAGACATGAGATTATTTGAATGGAGACGTATGCCATATGGTGTCGCCGGTGGCTCTGCAATGTTTCAGCAGTTAAGCAATAAGCTGATCGGCCCTGAAATGGAGCCGGTGGCCTTCGCCTACCTCGATGATATGATCATCGCTACAGAGAGCTTTCACGAGCACCTCAGGTGGCTCGAACATATTCTGCGACGAATTTCCAATGCCGGCTTGACCATTAATAGGCAGAAGAGCAAGTTCGGACTCGTAGAGGTACGGTTTCTCGGCGACCTCGTAGATCGTGATAATTTTCGACCCGATCCGGATAAGATTGCACCAATCATGATTTACACCGCACCAAAGAACCTGAAGCAGCTCCGTAGGTTTCTAGGCCTTACGTCCTATTATCGCAAGTTCTTAGAGAACTTTGCAACGCTTGCTGAGCCTCTCACCCGATTAACCAAGAAGAACATCAAGTATCATTGGGGAGAAGTGCAGGAGCAAGCCTTCGAACAGATCCGGGCGCTCGTCGCATCTGCACCAGTCCTTTCTCGACCGTCGTTCGGAGAAACATTCGTCATTCAGACGGACGCCAGCGACTCGGAACTAGGCGCCGTGCTCACGCAATCAGTTGGTGGCGTGGAGCGCGTGCTCTCCTACGCTAGTTGCACGATGACTGCGGCTGAGCATAATTACTCGGTCACCGAATGTGATCCCGTAGCACGCCTCGCCGTGCTATTGGCTATACGTAAATTTCGCCTTTAAGTCGAGGGCTATCACTTCCAGGTGATAACCGATCATAACAGCCTTCGTTAGCTCTCTCGTTTGTACGAAGACGAAGCGACATGCGAAGTCGCCTCCCTCGGCGTCACCGATGTGCAAGATCGGTATTTGCGCCTTCGTAAGAAAGTGCTGAGCGATCCGACCGACCACCCATGGTGGAAAGTCGTTGGGCAACGACTATACTACTACCCGATCCTGCCGTCGAAGATTTAGTAGATCATCAGGATACAAGGAAGCTAGTCGTGCCTCAAGAAAATCGCCGTACCGTTCTTCATGAATGTCCTGAGGAGCCCACAGCTGGTTATTTCATAAATATATTTATATATAAATCAAAAAAATATTTTCAATTTTTGAAAAAATTATTTATATATAAGATATAAATAGTTTTATTAAATGATTTATTCTTTTAAATTTAATATTTAAATCTTTGTGCTTCGTTTAATAAAATAGAAAAAATGTTTATTAATTTTTAACAACTCGTTGGGTCTAATCAAATAAATATATTGCACCTTTTGATAAAGCTATTTAATTGTTCATATTGAATAGCTTTTCTAAAAATTGAATATATTTGTTAAATTTGAGTATATATATAGTTTTTCAAATATTTATTTATTTGACTTTATTTTTTACGTATATATAGTTCCGTTTAATAAAATTCACGAAAAATTTATTACTTTTCAATAATTTTTTTAGTGTAATGTAATAAATATTTAATATTTTATTAATATTTTATTTAATATTCAATTTAATTTAATATTTAATATTTAATATTCAAATAAACTTAATTGTTTGTTTCAAATATATGCTTTACTCTAAATTGCATAATATTCATTCGTGTTAAATATAAATTTAAATAAATATTTCTTGTATTCTAATAACTATTGAATTAATTTTAATGAATATATGATATAATGTAAGTAGCAATGAAATAAAATTTATTATATAAAAAATTAATGAATGTTATTATAAAAATAATTTACAGAAAATATAATTTTTTATATCAAATTAGTGTTATTATTAAGATCAACGCAGTCTTATTATCAAGTTTTAAACTCAAAATTTTAAAAAAATACGTGTGTATATATATATATATATATATATATACCTATTTTCTTAAAAATTTGGTAGCGGGGTATAGGAAATAGGATTGACTGGTGTCGACGAAGAAATTCTTTAAGTGCGTATACGCAGGTATACTTTTTTGTAGTCTCATTTTTTTTTGTAATCTCTTTTTTGTAGATCATCGCCACGCAGCGAATTTTAAATTTTAAGAAAATTCATGTGTATATAAATACATACATACACACTTACACACACAGACAAGAAAATCTATACGCACTTCAACACCAGTTAATCTCTTTTATTGAATATATTCTTTCGGTGTCCCCCCTACTGAATGCCCTCTCTCCGTCGATTGCACAAGCTCAAAAATCAGCATCTAGAATATCGCACGAACGGTGTACCGACGTTCACCACCGTAGCGCTGAGTGTCAAAATTTTTGCAATGTCTAACATGGGCATCAGCGATCTACCCTTATTTTCTCTGCTAATATGTTGAATGCGTGACCGGTATTTAGATTTTAAAAACCGCAACATGCGTGTTTCACGCCTAACAGCAATCTAACGCTAATCTGGAGCAGCGCTGCTATCTGGGTGGGAAGATTGCAAGTTGCAAAGCGTGCAAAGCGTTGCCGAGAATACGCCGGCGCGATGTTATCTGGGTGGGTAGGCTAAGGTCCCTGACAAGTCGGTAGTACAGAACATTCTCTTTAGTTCTGTAAACAAATGCAATTAATTTACCTACTAGTCGCTGTGATCGATTCGCACCAAAGTACTCTTAAGAGTGCTCCTTACGGCGTTTGCAGCGTTACAATGAACTTCTAAAACGGAAACAAATTTACTTTTTCAGTTTTTGTCGTCATTTCGCATTATTTAGAGAGAAAAAACATTTTAAAAAATTCTTCAGATGATTCCACAAGTGGGAAAACAGAGATATGAATTAATCTATTTTTCTTCAATTAGGAAAAAACAGTAAAAAAAATTTTGTCTTACCAATCGTCTGCTGCACGCAGTCTAGTGTGTCTCAGATCTTACAAAGTAAACATTTATTGTGAATTCTATGTACTTGTTGAGCACCTAATTCGAGTTTTCCTACTTGTAGAATAAAATAATGAACCAAATAAAATTTGTTTTATCGCTCTACATGCACATATTTTGAGAAAACAGAAAAAGTAAATTGCTTTCACAATGTAACCATAAATCCAATAAGTAACTATAGTTTTGGGCAAAACAGACAGAAATATAGTTGCTACGTTTTAAAAGAGATGGGGCAGCAAACCACGCTCAATATCGTACGAATTCAATCAAGTAAGGAGGGCCCTGTGCTTTAAATTTTTACTATTATTTTAACTATTTTATGTATATATAGGATTAGAAACTATTATGATTAAATATATGTATGTATACTCATTTACTTTATATGTTTTGGTATAAGTTTTAGAAAAAAAGTTATATTATTCTACATTTTCAGATGATCGTATATGCATACTATATCTATTAGCGCCGATGTTTTGGACAATAGTGCGTTCGTTATCTTGGTTTCTTATTACAGGATCGAATTTCACTGCCTTGCCCTGTTGCGAGTAGTTGCCCGTAAAATGTAGCTGAAAGATCAAGCATACATTACCAGTACGGGATACGGCATTTTCGTCATTTTTAGTAAATTTTCTGATAATAAATATTAATGTTCATAGATTAACTGTTTTAACTGATACATACTACTAATGCACACACACATACGCGTGTGCATATATTTTTTTAATTGTCTCCTTCGAACGAATATCTATTTAGAATACATGATTTCAATAGAAATAACGATTCTAGGCTCAATAGTAAAACAAATCTTCAGAATAAACCACTGCAGTAGGAATTGTCAAAATTCATTCAACATATTGTATGCTTTCAAACTATCAAAATAAGTCCCTGCTCTAGCTATACTCAAATTCTGTCAGTTTTGAGTGGTGCACTTTTCTGTGGTGCGGTGTACACTTTTCAGTTTTCTGTGGTGCACTTCTTTTGGATAATATTTTCCGTTGGTAGCCACTTTTATTCAAATTTTATCTAATATATAATTCAATTTTTTTTAAAAATTTTTCATTTATTAATTAATTTTATTGAAAAAATTTAACTAATGTCATAATATACCGCTAACATTAATTATACGTATATAATTATTTATATTCCGATAGACCATCTTATAATATTCCTTTATAAGCAGGAAAAATTTATAATTATTTCAAAATTTATTGTGTTGTTATTATAACTTTTTTATATGCAGTAATCTTTTTAGTTATTTATAAACAATAGCGTTATTGAAATGAATGTAATTAAAAGTAGCTAGTGCTTTCTACTATTTAATATATTATATTATATTACAAGCTGAGTGAGGTTTCGTTATTTAGTTTGAACTACCTTGTTGGAATAGTAATAAATTTCTCTGATAAAGAATTTCATTGCATACATATAAATTTAGTTAGCCAATGTTTATATTAAAATGACTTCCAAGAACTTTTTAATAATAAATATATTTTGAATAAATCAATATAGTAAAGTATTCTAAGTAAAGCTAATTCCAAGAAGAATAAAAATAATATAATTTTATTACCCTTTATACTATTTGTATAAGATAATTTTTAAAAATGATTGAACATTAGTCTTTTTAATAAATTCAACAAATTTATTAAATTAGATTCAAACCAAACGCTTTTAGCTACTTATCTAATGTTAAATATAAATTATTTCATAAAAAATGTAATTACTCCGTACATCAGTTAAACATCTCCGAAATTTAACTTTCGCTTAGAAATAGTGAGTACAAATATAAACGGAACAAATCTACTCAGTATGATAATAATTATAATAATAATGAAAATAATAGAAGCAAAAAGACACACATACACACACATATACAGACTGCAATTAGGCGAGTTTCATGTGTCTTAGCATGGTAATAAGTTTAAATGCATCTTCTCACGAATTTTATAAAAATTTCATATAAATTCCTAATATATTAGCCCAAAAATATTCTATAGTTAAATTAAATATCAGTCTATTGATATAGTCAGATGTCCTAATAATTGTGACAAAGGGAAACATAATAACATATATTCATAGCATATTCAGAAATTTACAATTTAGAAATCTTACATGTCTTCTCTACAAACTTACTATTTTACTGCATTTAGAAAAATATTTTATATAAAGACAAAAAACATACAAAAAATCTATATAATTATATTGTTAATCTTTTCATAGATCAAGCATAAATATTCATATACCACAATAATATTTACACAAAATATTGTGGTAAAATCTGCCGAAACAGAGTAGCACAAAATGAATTATACAACGCAATAACTTCTTAAAACAATGTATCATTGAAACAAATGGCTAAGTGCATTTTACGTGCATCCTTAGGAATAACAGCATAGTATATTTTACACAAATATACGTAAAACTCTAAAAAATAATAATAAATATATATTTTTAATTGAAATATAGCTTAATAAAGTAAGGAGATCATTTACAAATAGCTGAATAAATCACTGGGAAGTAACTTATTGTCAAAGATATTTAAAATGTGCATTTGAAATTAATTAAAACAATGTATATTGTAAATATGTGAAAAAAATAACTGGCTTATATCTATGTAAGTTAAGGACTCTGTAACTACAGAATCAATCAATAAAATATTAATAAATTTGTAAAAAATATTGGATAATATACAGATAAGATAATGTTAATGAAAATATTGTAAAATCCATCGGATTCTGTTATTCGTGAAATATAATAACAAAAATTCTAAAGAAATTGTAAAAAGCATGGTGTTTAGTAGAATGCAATAATATTTATAATTAAAGTTATAGATCTCATTGACATAAATTTTTTATGTTCTATACATATTTGTTGAAAATCCAATATGAGCGTTCCGAGCTTGGGTATTCATAAAAACTATATTCATAAAAAAGGTTGCAGTCGATCCATGAAGAATAAATATACTTCCATACTGAGATGTTGCAGTGTAAATCGAGATACAATCACTTTTTAAGTTTATATTTTGTAAAAAAGCGACTTTTGTCGGAAACACAAATACAATATTAAAGTCCTCGTGCAGCAGTGTCTTAGTTCGACGGGAGAGGCGGCAACTCCGCTCGTCAGAGACCCCGAGGTGGGGCGGTTATTCCGCGTAGATGGGGTCGGACGGCAAGCTCGTCCACTCGGACTCGGCAGCAGTGCATGTGAGTCACACACACGACTCAGTAGAACGAATACGCGCTTTCTGTAACTCCCCGAAGATGAGGTACGTGGCGAGGGGGAACAACTAAAGCACGAGGCGCGTTTCCGAAAAACCAAAAAGGCAACGTAAAGCGAAGTAAAGATTCGAACGCGTGTCACTCGCAGCTCTCGTATTTTAACTCTAACTATCAATTCGCGCGCGCAACCGTCTCTCCCCACGCCCCGCTCTCTCTCTCCCTCTCTCTCTCTCACTTACCTCTCCGCCAGTGTAGTCATTCGTCGGCCTGTAACATGTAAACATCTATACATTTAAATACACATACACATTGATATTTACAAATCATATCTACATATTTACATATCTACATATCTACATATATATATATATATATATATATATATATATATATATATATATATAATAATGTAAATAATAATTTTAATGTAAACCAGTACATCATCGCAGTAAAAAAAAATTTTTCTTATCTATCACTTAGTATCGGGCAATACAATTTCCATAAAAAATGCGCAATAAATAAAGTATGTGTAATAGTAAAAGTAGAAAAATTTTACAAACATTAGTAAAATCTACAATATTTATTTCATATATTCTGTTGAAAACAAAAGATACGATCCTTCATGTTTCGTGATTAAATTCTACGTGAAACACGTTTTCTGTGTGGCATTTCTAATGAACAACTGAGTATATATCTGTATTATTATTTAAAATTTTTTTTTTTTAACTTTTATATTAAATCTTATTAAATTGAGTAAATAATTTTTTATCGGAATTATTTTTCTTTTGTAAAATTTTAATTTAATACTACTGTCATATCATCTTGATTCAATATTCTACGATTTAATTTCATTTAATTTAATATTAATATTAATTTAATAATATTTATTAATGGAATGCATTATGTTTTCAATAATTGTAATAAATAAAATATCCTCTAAAATATCAAAACTTGATATTTATATTATTTCCTTATTTTTAATACTTCTAAAGATATTTTGCTGATTATAATTGTTATTGCTTTGCTAATTTTTGTACAAACATCGTTTCACACCTGTAAATCGAAAGCCATTTACAATGCCGAATAAATGAAATTCATATATTTATGCATTATCGATGAGGCGCTACTCCGATTGAGAGTCAAGTTCTCCAAAAGTTCTCTTTCGGCTCTCGCCGAGCTCTCGCTTCTCTTCTGTAATACACTGCGATAAGATTACTGGTTTATATTCAGATTTTATAAGCTCTGAATAGGTATTCTAAATTCTAAATATTCTTACAGAATTTTTTAGAAATTAATGAGCTAGTGTATAACACACACACACACACACACACACACACACACGCATATATATATATATATATATATATATATATATATATGTATTTATTTATTAAAGAATAATTTTTAATTATCTTTACTATATTAGTAATATGTATTGCCTTGAATATTAATATTTGTTATCAGAACAGTTATTATAAATGAGAAAAATGCATTTCATTATTGCCATATGTACGTACTGGCAACTTATTATCGGACTTTGAAATGCTACATTTTACTCGCAAGTACTCGCGACAGAGCAAAGCAACGAAATATGATTCTGAAATAAGAAGCTTTGCTAAGGAACGTTCTTTCGTGTATAACGTCGAGCGCTACATAGACGTAGTATATATATATATATATATATATATATATATATATATATATATATATATATATATATATATATACACATATTTAAGAACGGGGGCTATTCATACAATTTTCATTATGGATACGTTCCTGAAATGTCGGTAGTGCAGACCATTGATTTTAGTTCTCTAACTTGACGCAAAATTTTTCTCTATGAGGCGAATCGATCGATTCGGACTTCCGGCAATCGTGAGGAGCACTCTTAACTCATATTCGGCTGTGGCTAATGAAAAGTACAAAGCATAATAGAATTACTAATATAAGCTACACAATAATAAAAACGTTCCTTTTGTTTTTGATCTACAGATTTTTTAAATAATTATTTACTTTTTTCATGGAGAATTACATTTTACAGGTAGGCATACTTTTTTTTCATGTGCAATAAGTATTCTTTACCGCAAACTTGTGACAGTCGATTTTTTAACTTAGGAGATATTTCATTCTCGAGCGAAACGAGGTACAAAAATCTCACTATAATAGTTAAAAATTAAGTGTCAGTGAATTTCGAACTTACTTTTAAATTACAAAAACCAAGAAATTATCTAAACTAATAAAGACCTGACTTTAAGGTTAAACTGTTTTAAAAGAATTTTTTTCTAGATTACTTTTTTATATACTTTTATTTAAATAAAAGATTTTAGTATTTGTCACATAAATATACTCTCTATATTGGATATTCTAATGGTTAATTGGATAGCAATGTATTTAATTTTGAATTGATCAAAGATAACTAATTATAATAAATTTTATTCAACAATAAGGCATATTGAATATTAAACTTATATTTTTAGAAAAGTAGTTTTAATTTAATTTTGTCTTTACATATGTGACTTATTTCAATATTTGTTTCCAAATAATAAAATAATTGAAATCAAAGAAAAATAAGAAATTTGATTTGCTATTTGAAAAATGGAGGTAATTGCTTCTGAACTTATATATATATATATATAGTTTGATTAATATACTTATTATTTTGTACATACGTCTGAAGATTCTCTATATGTATTTAATTTTAATATACATATTTATATTATTATTTTCGAACAATAGTTGTAAATTTCATTATTTTATTGTTATTCTTACATTTTCTTACTTTTAAACCCAAATTGAATTGCTAACCAACTATAGCAAATGTGAATAAATTTTATCTATTTAATAATTTTAAATACGTTATATCCCTTATGTAAACAAGTAAAATTTTAAGTACATTGATATAAATGTATTATGTTCTTATTGTATTTTCATTACATTATGATTTAGCTTATAAAACAATATTTGTAAATTTCATTGTAAGCTTTTTATTCTATTATAAAAGTATTTCTGTCATAACATAATTTTTGTCATTTATTATATTAATTATTTTTGTTTTTTTCAATTTTTTTTTGTATATAATTTCAACAGGAAGGTGGTATAAATGAGTTTAAAATGATATACCTCTATTTATCAATTAAAATATCTAAATAATTTGAGATGACAGAAAATTAGAATTTGAATTATTAAAATTGTTTCAAAAATAAATATTTATTGAAACCAATAGTCCATGATCTGTAATATATTCGAAAAGACTTTTGGTAAATGTTGTTCATGAAATAAAATGTTAATTATAAACTCGTTGAGACAATAGTATATTATTATAGAAATATGTATAAAAGTTCATGTATAATAATTTATAGAAACGAATTGAATTGAAAACTATGTCAATAAGTATGTGAGTTGATATATGGCATTCTTGCAGTTATCGTGATAATAATATTATCAGATAGAACGATATAAAAGAAGTATTGACGTATTATCATTTTTAAATTATTTTGAGTTTGTGCCGTTTAGGTTTCACATGAAAAATTAGATTCTTGAAAATTAAAAAAAGTAGAATCTTTTCAAGTTAATTATTAATATAATAAATTGTATTTTCAAAACATTCATTGGATAGTAATATGAGGATCAAAATAATGTATATAATGACTATTCTCCTCAACATTATATTTCTAATAATTATTTTTAAACTATAATCTGTTCTATTTTTGAAGACTATCCAGTGCTTGCTTCAATATATATATATATATATATATATATATATATATATATATATATATACAATTATCAGATAATTCATAATACATAGTTAAAATAAATTTAAAAATAACATATATTATATATGTCTTTCACGCCGCTTCAACACGCCTCAGTCGTATAGCCGCACTAAGACTTCGGGTTGTAAAGTATTCCTGTTCTACTTCCTCAGTTACAGCTTGCTTCATCAAGCCACTCTTTGTTGAGCGAGTGTATTCTTAATGAAAAATAATTCAATCCGAACTTATTTTTACCACGACTGGATTCTGGTTGAGTGGAATATGCATGTTGAAAAATATTATTTCATTTGTAATAATATTAATAATTAACGATTTATTTATATAATAATTATAATAAAATGGTGTAAAAACGCAAAAAAAAAATTAATAAAAATAATATTACAAAATAATAGTAATATACAAATAATAAATAATTAGCAATAGGCGTGCTTGCCTTTGTCGGGAGTTCACCGCTAACTGCTCCTCATTTATTGGCGCACAGGCTGGAACATAATATCATTTTTATTTATTTAAAATTATTAGTGATTATGTTGCCCTCACGTGGGCCCCTGTTGCAATCTATCTCTTAACATATACATTAAGTTTCCGTATCCTGTGCGTATTGGAAGACATACGTCTCGTTGTCTTTTTCGAGACTCACCCCCTCCACCCCTCTCCAACACTGCAGTGATGCACACCGCGGCGTCTCGGTTGTGCCAATTTCTCCGCGTTGTTTCCTACTCTAGAAGTTCGCGTGCTACTTTCTCTCTTATGTATACATACGTACAAAGATACATACATACACATATGCATTAAATATTTTGCGAACTCCTTATAGCAATATATTAATGTTTCGTTAGGCTCAAGATATATGCTCATCGCCAAATATAGTATTGTTAACAAAGAATTATCTGATTGTCTCCATCATGAAATTGATCCATCTACATATCTGTTTTGTCCAAATTTTCCAGTCGGTTCAACTCCTTCCTCTTCAGGAACTGAACCATTGCGATACAAGAAAGCAAAATATACAGTTTCTGATGAGGGTATTTGCCCGAGCGTAGCAAGGGCATTTATTTACATGAATTCAAGAATACCTTTGCTCTCATGAGGAACATATTATTTTCATATATAAAACGCGCTTCCTTTTCGAATAGCTACTCAAAAATATTAAAGATCACGGAATGAAAAGATCTTAATTTTGTTTCCTGTGTTAATCTTATATAAATAGAAGCTTTATATAGAGATAATAGGAAGAGCTTGCTAAGGGTATATACGAAACGATCGACCATTTTTGTGAACGTTTGTTCTCTATACGTCCAATTGCTGCACTATCGCGTAAACGCAAAATCAGAGCTACGTCAGTATAAATTAATGTGCGCAGTTGCCTATCTCACATTTTGTGATAATTAATTGTGATAAATCAACAATATCAAAACCACTATAACTGTATAACGTTATAACAAAAGAAATTTAAGATCGCATGTGAATAAAATATTACTATAAGATGAACAAAAATGTTAATATATATATGTACAGAGTATTTTCCCAACAGTTTTTGTAAGACTACCGGTATAAAATTCGTATTGTTTGCGCCATCTTCATGAAAGTTTGGCCGCTAGTTACTACAACCTTCCTCTATCTCTAACAAAGTTTCAAGTTCATCAGATTACATATAGCCGTCCAAATTTTGCTTTTATGTTGGTGGAAGTGCAATGGAAACAAAGGAAATATTAAAAGTGGCTTATGATAAATGTGTTATTTTGTGCTACTATTTTTCGCCTCTTTACGGTAGGTAGATAGTCGGTTGAAGACAATGAAAGGAGCGGGCGGCCACGCACCACGAAGAGTGACAATAACATCGACAAAGTCGCTGCTGCGTTAAAGGATAATCGTAGCTTTAATTGCAAATTGATTGTCCTTTGTTTTTACCAGTAAATTATATATTTTGTATTAACTTTATAATAAGAAAGCTTATAATATTAATATGCTAATATATTAAGAACATTTTGCATGAGTGATACTATTTTATTCTTTGGTGATGTGAAATGCTTCTTGCATAAATTAATTCAACAATATTGAAACCAACAACAATTCATGATGTAGACACAAAAGAAATTCAAGATTTCATGTTAATAAAATATTGCTAGTCGTTGAACAAAGTTTTTAATATATATCAAAAAGTAATAATATAAAATCATAAGAAAAATTTTTTTGAAATCATTTATCGGTCTTGTATGAGGTCACGAATGATAGTATTCTATATACCATATGTTGTATACAAATATTTGATGAAACATATTGGATGTACAAAAAAGTTTCCGCTGTTTTTTTAAAAAGAAATAAGAATTAATTGTAAACAAAAGATACAAATAATGTCATTCAAAATATTATCCATCACTTTTTACTACTTTTGACCATCTTTTGGGCAGCAAGTGGATACACCGTCTAAGAAATTGCTCGTTTTTTGAGTCAATCCACGAATCAACCCTTATCTTCAATTCCTCGTAAGAAGTGAAGTGCTGCTCAGCCAGACCACGAGTCATCGACCGGAATAGGTGGTAGTCTGAAGGAGCAATGTCTGGTGAATACGGCAGGTGGGGTTTGACTTTCGAATTCAGGGCTTCTAACGTGTCCTTTACAATTTTTGCAACATGTGGCCGAGCGTTGTCATGCTGAAAAATGACTTTATCGTGCCTTTTGGCATATTGTGGACGTTTAATCTTCAATGCTTGGCTTAATTGCATCAGCTGTTGTTGGTAACATTCCCCGTGACGGTTTGATTATGTTGAGTAGTTTGTAATAGATTACTCCAAGCTGATCCCACCAAATGCACAGCATTAGCTTCTTGCCATGAATGTTTGGCTTGGCCATCGAAGTAGAGGCAAGCCCGGGCTTGCTCTATAACTTCCTACGCTTTGGGTTGACGTAGTGAATCCACTTTTCGTCTCCCGTCACGATTGGATATATAAATCCTTTGCGATTTTGCCTTTTGACTAATTGTTCGCAAACGAATAGCGATGCTCGACGTCTCTTAGCTTTGGTTTGTAAGAAACCCAATTTTCTTGCTTTTGGACCATACCCAGGGTTTGGAGACGTTGTGAAATAGCTTGCTAAGTCACTCCTCATTCTTTTGTAAGATCTTCTTGCGTTTGGCACGGATCTTCCTCTAGTAAAGTTTCCAATTCTGTCACCATACACTTTGGGCCATCCACTGTGTGTTTTGTCCTCCACGTCAAAATCATCATTTTTAAATTTTTGGAAGCACTCCCGACAACTTTTTTCACTCAAATTAATATCACCATGTGCTTCTATGAGTAGCCGATGTGCTTCAGCTGCAGATTGCTTTAAATGAAAGAAGTATATTAAATAACACTTACTTGGCTCAATACTTGAGCTCTTAATATGATGAAAACTAACTGATGTTAGCGAACAGTCAGAGGCATTCATAATTTGTCACCTCCTCTCTCTTCAGCAATCAATTCGACAATGCGGGAACGAGAGAGAGAGAGAGAGTGAGAGAGAGAGAGAGAGAGAGAGAGAGAGAGAGAGAGAGAGAGAGAGAGAGAGAGAGAGAGAGAGAGAGAGAGAGAGAGAAGCTCCGAGCCAACAGATTTCGCCGACGGAAAGCAGATTATATATATGCATAAATGATTAGCCAGGGTGCCCCGTACCAATTGCCACCGACATTCCATGTAAAATGCACGTGCATTCGTACTCCTTTGTAATGAATTGCGTGCAACTTTTCCCATTTTACGTATTTAGATGAATAATCGCTCGCAGATCCCACTCGAAATTAGCATATATGCTCGTGATGCATTTGAAATATATACACGATGACCAGTTTTAATCTCCGAGGGTGTTCCCAGCGGCACTCGTGCCCAGTGGCTACCGTCTTTGGTCAGCGCTGATCCCGTCCCCAAGACGTTGGGACCACGACGTAGAGCAGGAGGTATTTCACGGAACATCCTTCGCCGTTTGGACCTCCCCCGATTAAAGTGCGCTGGAGTACTCCTCGGTAAAAGCGTATGTATGTAAGAGAGCCTGTGTACATGTTGCGTGAGTTATGATTGTCTTGTATATGAATATGTGTGGTCGAAGTGTACCGAATTTGAAGTTCGTTTTGTTATAAAGGCTTTTCCTCCACTTACTGAGTGGAGGTTTATGATGCCTCAATCAGCGTTGCCTGGGCCATACAATATGCCTTCAACTTTTTCCAGGCGAGCATTTTTATCTAATTTAGCCTGCTTTTTTTGAGTTCTGCTCTCCTTAGCCTCAGTCGAGCGGCGGTTCTCTCGAATGATGCGCTGTTGGTCGCGCATATTGGAGAACTGCATGGCGGTTTGGCCGATTTTCAGGCCCATAATTTCCATTATTTTCAAAAGTGGGCTGAATCCTTCATTAAAAATGCAGGCAGCAGTGAGGCATGCAATTTTAACGATTTTTTTCCATTATAGACATGCTTCGGTGACATAGCCCAAACTGTTGACAATTAAAACACTCATTGTTATTTTAAAAGTTTCTGCCCAAACATCTCTCTAGCAATTTCGTTTTTGTTAGATCTTCGCAGATCGGTTTCAGCACCTCTTATACGTCACTAGCAAGTACAGGACTATCTTTATAATTTTTTAAGGCGTTGTTTGCTTCGGCCTTCTTATACTTGCCCCAACTGTCTGAACAGTACGTATGCTGTGGTTTGGAGTCTGTTGAGATTTTGTGGTAATAGCCGGCTCAGATCTCGCTTCACATGTCTTCTACTAAATTCCTTGCAATTGCAAGACTGTAGTTTTTAGATAACTCCTTCATTAATTTGATACGTAGATCAACAGTCTTCACTTTTTTAATCACGACTTTTCGTTTCTTCACAACTTTCTTCGGTGCAGCTACTTTTTCGTTTTTTTTTCCTCCAGCCTTCAGTTTTGCAGTCTCATAAAAGGAAAGGTAATATTGACAAGCAAAGTCATATATTTTGATGAGAATATAGATAGGTGTAATGATTTACAATAGGGGAACAGCTGCGGCAGCGAACAAGGCCAGGTAGATGGCTAATCCGGCGCGCGCGCTGGGCGGGTCGAATAGCGCGCTCAGGTAAGTGCGTTCGAAAGGTGAAAAAGTATAGTTAGACTACTTCAATCTTTCTAAAATTTTGAGCTAAAATTCTTGAATATATTTACTTTCGAAAAATGTAAAAAAACATTTTTTTCAAAGTTGTACAATAGAATACTGCCTTAAAAGGTTACACTGTTTCCAGATGTTAACATATACTATACGACTTTTTACAGCTGACAATTTCAATGTTATCTTATCGTCGGCGCCATTTTTTCAAAACGGCCAAAATTTTTTTGTACACCTAATATATATAAAATTGTATGCATATTTATATAAAATTATGATTGCGTAATATATACAAAACTTAAAATTAATTAGAAAAATATATAAATGATTGTATAGATATCGAGCAGTATATACTGAATAGTTTATGGAATTCTGTCAACACGAGCTCATACAGAAATAATGGATAATTTCAAATATTTTTTTATCATTTTTACATTTTATATAATTACTTTTATCTATCTATATATATATATATATATATATATATATATATATATATATATATATATATATATAATCAAAGGTTGACCTTAGAGTTAACTTATTCTATCTATTAGGGGGCGAACTTAGTTTCCGACCTTCGTGTTAATATGGCAATATAAATAGTACAAAAATTCAGATGTGTCGGTTCTCGCACTTATGTTTTAGTTACGGCATTTACCAATACGAGGTTTCAGCACTTTAGAAGCGAAGATACTGATGTTAATGGCAAAGGACGTTCTGGACAACTGAAAAAGTTTGAAGATAGTGAATTGCAAGCATTATTGGACGAAAACTAAGCTCAAACGAACAAAGAACTCTCGAATAACTTAGGAGTTAGTAACAGAGCAGTTGGCAAACGCTTACATGCGATGCGAAAGATTCATAAAGAAGGAGAATGGGTGCCACACGATTTGATCGAATGTGCCATTATGAATCGATACAACATTGCACTGTCTTTGCTTACCAAGCGAAAAAGAAATGTTTTCTGTGTCGTATTGTGATTGGTGATGAGAAGTGGATCTACTATGACAATTCTAAGCGCAAAAAGTTATGGGTGGATCCCGGTCAACCGTCCACATCGACACCAAAACGGAACATCGCAACAGGGTGTACCGTACTACAAGCTGCTAAAATCGAATGAAACCGTCACCGCCGCGGTATAAAAAGGTCAACTGAATGATTTGCAACATAAATTGAGCAAAAATAGATTAGCAATCGCGAGCAATAAGCGCAATGTCTTTCTCTTACAAGACAACGCTCGGCCACATGTTGTGAAAGCCGTCAGGCTAATTCGAGCTTGAATGGGAAGTGTCGTCGCACCCAGCGTACTCGCCAGAAATAGCGCCTTCTGATTACCACCTATTCAGATCGATGCAGCTCGACCTCATTGATACGTACTTCTGATATGTTCAAGAAGTGAAAAAATTGGTGGATGATTGGATCGCCTCGAAACCGCCATTGTTCTTTCGCAACGGTATCGCTCTATCGTCAGAGATGGGAAAATGTAGTAGAAAATGACGGAAAATGTTTTGATTAAGCTAACATGTATCCATTTTCCAGCTTAAATATCCATTTTCTACTAAAAAAGGTCGGACACTAAGTTCACCTCTTAATATAAGATAGAGGGTGACAAGGAGCGTGCGGACGTCAGGTGACAATGTCCACTGTGAGTGGTAGTTCGTTTTCGCGCTCTCTCTCTATCTCTCTCTCTTCCTCGTTAATGGGCGTGCCGCTAGCGCAGCGATGTCCGCCTGCGTTCTAAGCATTCTTGGACATTATATATATATATATATATACACTTAATTACTTTAATCTTATTTTAATAATGTGTATTTATGTCTATCTTATATGCCGTCTCTTTTTTTCCTCCTATTAATTCTGCTGAACACAGATTTTTATTATTCATTCAGTCCCTTGTTAACTGCCATTGATACAAATTTAACTCATTTCTTACTCTTAATTTTAGATTTATTAAAAGAATTCAAAATATTGATCAATGAATCATCGCATTCATTAATTTTCTTACCAACATCCGTTTCAGGAATTTCACTAACATTTCTTTCTCTACTTATCGAGTGGCCTAGTAGCACTACGAAGGCGAGTTTGACCTCTCATGCCCAAACCAGTCGAAGAAAAACAGCATGGCATAACCCAACTGTTATGCCAATATCTTCAGAAACTTCTCTGATTGTGATTCGACAATTTTTTAATACAAAAACTTTCACTGCTTTAATATTTTCATCTGTTGTTGACATGCTAGCTAGGATATTCAAGGCGAGGTTCGTTTTCGACATTCTCTAGGCCTTTTTGGATTAACTTGTACCGGTTATATACATTCTTTTTAATCAACAGTTTTGGTAAAAGTAAATCGACGAGCATACAAAACACTGTCAAAAAGAAAACAAATAATGCTATATATCTAAAGCTGTGAATATATGCTCGGCATACCTGTACCAGCACAAAATTTAAAAAAATTGATAATCGAATGGACGTAGTCCTCGATATTTGCAAAGTCACCTTCTTATTTGAACACCTCGAATAAAATATTTTGCTCAAGTCAGTAATATATCAAGAAAAAATACGAACACAGTAATAGATGTAATTATATTGTAAATCTTTCTACAGTATAACAAAAGAATTTGCCTATACAGAATATTTTTCTAATATCTTCCAAAATAGATTAAGAAAAACTAAATTATATAACGCAATAATCTTAAAACAATGGGCCATTAATAGAAATGACTATGTGTATTTTACATGCATCCCTATAAATAATAGCATGTGAAGATGTATTTGAAATTTTTAGTATGCGAAGAATACATCAAAGTCGCCTAACTATTTTACTTTTTGTTAACAGTTCTTTTTCTTAGAGATTTGCTTTACTTCATGCATAACCTGCTGATATTCCAAGGCAATTTCTGGACCAAGAAAATCGAAAGGATTGAATCTGTCTTAATCCTCTGCGACGAGGTACCCGTCGTTTTAAGAGCATAAATAATTGAACCATGTACTTTTAATTATTCCGCTCACCTGTTTTTTCTCTAAATTTCTATATTTATGTATTTTGGATTGTTGATTGCGAATATCATAGTGGCTTGCTGCATATTTTGTATTTTCATAGATTAAATCAGAAAAAAGCCATAAAAATGCTAGTTTTGCAAATTTGGTTCAGAAATTACTATATATATTAAAAAATATTTTTAATAAAATTTGTAAATTTTATGAAAATATATCTTCTTTCTTTTATATGCTTTATATGCAAGTAGCATTTCTCGATAAAAACTAAATGGAAGGCAACATCCGTATTCGGTATTAATAATCGGAAGTATATTAAAATTATCTAATAGAAATTCAATTTTTCTACAAATATAGCAAAGAGTATTTTTGCGTATGAATAGAGTTTGGCAAATATAAAGTTTTAGTAAAAAATATCGGATCTACTTGAGGGAATAATTAATCCGCGGCTCCCTAAAACGGGTTCACGCAGCTCTGACATGTCCTGCCACGAGTAACCCACGGTCAGGCTCTTTTCGCTACACCAATGACGAAACGCTTTTTCTTCGTGCCTTTGACTTGCAAAAGCAATGCAAGTCCCCTTTTAATTTTTCCGTTTTATTTGCACTGTAGATTGGCACTGTATATTTGCACTGTCGTTCAGCTCACAAGTGAGTTACCTAAGACACAAATATTTTTTCAAACTCAATTCTAGCTCTCGCTTAACCCGCCAGAGTTTTGAATTGATTACTGTTAATATTTATTTTGTTTGAGTATATGGTTTGTGGAGCTAGGTGTTTATCTTTTCTGAATAACCCCTTTTCTTCATTTGAACAAATATTTGCTAAAAAATTTAAAATAACAACATTTTAGAGAAAAAAAAATACAATATTTAAAATTATAATACAATATTTAAAAAATATTTCAATAATAAAACAGCGTATAATTTTTATTGTCGCGCCGCAGTGCCTTATCGCGTTACATTTTACGTTACGGTGTCTTGCTCAACACGATCCGCTGAACAGATAATTTCATATATCTATCATTAATTTATATATTTTTCAATTTAATATAAATAATTTTCTAAACATTAGCCCCGCGTGACTTTAGAAAATTATTTTTAGTTTTAATAAAATTTAAACTTGTTAAATTAATAGTTTTTGCGTCTAATTAATCTAATTAATAGTTTGTGAGAGATCGTGCCGTCCGCTATCGTGCTGGCGATAGGTTCTCCCTCGACTAATCGGTGTTCAGGCTACCGGCACACCGCATTTTACATCCAGTACACCGCTATTTAACTTTTGAGAGAGAAAACGGTTCCCACTTTGCGACCGTTCCCCTCTCTCTGCTCTGGGTTCCGGGGAACTGAAGCTAAGAGACGTCGAGCATCCCTATTCGTTTGCGAACAATTAGTCAAAAGGCAAAATCGCAAAGAATTTATATATCCAATCGTGACGGGAGACGAAAAGTGGATTCACTACGTCAACTCAAAGCGTAGGACGTCATGGAGCAAGCCCGGGCTTGCCTCTACTTCGATGGCCAAGCCAAACATTTATGGCAAGAAGCTAATGCTGTGCATTTGGTGGGATCAGCTTGGAGTAATCTATTACAAACTACTCAACATAATCAAACCGTCACGGGGAATGTTACCAACAACAGCTGATGCAATTGAGCCAAGCATTGAAGATTAAACGTCCACAATATGCCAAAAGGCACGATAAAGTCATTTTTCAGCATGACAACGCTCGGCCACATGTTGCAAAAATCGTAAAGGAAACATTAGAAGCACTTAATTTGGACGTTCTACTCCACCCGCCGTATTCACCAGACATTGCTCCTTCAGACTACCACCTATTTCCTCTTACGAGGAATTGAAGAAATGAGTCTATTCGTGGATCGCCTCAAAAGACGAGCAATTTCTTAGCCGGTGTATCCACTTGCTGCCCGAAAGATGGTCAAAACTAGTAAAAAGTGATGGGCAATATTTTGAATGACATCATTTGTATCTTTTTTTGCAATTAATTCTTATTTCTTTATAAAAAAACGGCAGATACTTATTTCTACACACAATATTAATTAATTATGCGAGCCTATTTCTCGTCGCAGACAAAACTAGCCGCATACGAAAACATGTGCTAAAATCTTGCTGAGTTTTGTTCGGAGAATTCAGAATCGTTTTCAAATACATACATACACACACACGCACACACACACACACACACACACATATATATATATATATATATATATATATATATATATATATTGTGATGCGGTAATTATTTAAAATTTCGTGTACACAAAAGTTATAGATCTCAACTCACCTGCGATTCACTCGGGGGTGGAGGTTCCGCCGGCCTGTAACGGAGTCAATGCCGTAACGTTTAGGAAGGGATGAGGAAGGAATAAAAAGAAATCCAGCAAGATATAACTTATCCACTTGACCACCCACGCGCTTTATTGCCTGACTCGTCTCTCACACACGGTACATTAAAAGTCACGGCTCCCACACAATTATCACAGCCGACGCGGCCCGATCACCGCGACCGCCGACACGACTGGTTTCCCCCGGGAACACCAACCCAAAACACACAGAATACCTGGAGACCGCGTGACCACTCACCTCGTTCCAATGGAAGGCTTCGATTTCTCTCGCTTCACCTCTCATTACGAACACCTGACTGAGTCTCTCCCCTTCGATTTCTCTCGTTCCGTTTTGTTTCACCTCTTCTGATCGAAAGCCGAGATGAGAATGCCAGCGCTCCACGCCTCTCCCAAAATTTCGAATAAGGACAACCCGAAAAAAAAGAGGGAGGCCTGTGCGGCGGCGGACGGTAGTGATCAGCTGGCGTCGGACGCCGCCATCACAATGCGCAAATCACAAATTTTTGGTTTACATACCCTTTTGTAGTTTAATTATAATAAACGAACAATTTAAATTTATTTTTCATTCATAACTCCATTCCATTACATTTTTTTTCTTCTTATTTTTTGTTTTTTTTTTTTTAAGTTAGCTCGATATAATTCCATTTATTGTGATATCCTTTCAAACTTAAACTAATTCTACCTTTGTTACGCTCAGATTATTTTATAAACTACATTATACAGGTGTATGAGATAATTCCTTTTTTTTGATTGTTTGGAAAACAAATATAATTGATTGAGTCCACTTAAGTGTGTAGTAATTCAATCACATGAAAATATAAATAAAAATAAATGTAATTTCGAATACGATGCAGATTATTGTAGAAAAAAAATAAAACAAAAAATCCTTTTGGATACATTTTTACGTATATGCAGTAAAGGTATTAACATTCAATATATTTATACATATTGAAGAAAATTTTTTAAAATAAGAGTACAGCATTTTAATAACTATTCTAAATCTGTATGAAACCGAAATAAAAAAAAACCCCGTGATGTAAATAACTTTAGCGCCCCTTTATCGAAAACTGAATAAAGATTCTTACAGAGGAAGATACATTGCAATTGTCAATATTTAATTTAAATAATATGAATATAGAAATATAAATATTGTTTCGTAAATACATTGAAGACTTATTTGATAGACTAATGTTATTTATTGTTGTCGGTTCGCATTTATAACTAAGTGAGATATAACGCATTAGTTTATTCAATTATTGTTCAATTATTGTCAAAATTTCATTAATGTGGAATGAAAAAAGACAAGTAAAAAAAAAAATATTTCACATTATTATATCAATTTTATATTTTATATCAATACATCAATTTTATATCAACATCATTCACAATATTATATGAATTTTAATAGACATTTCTTTTAAAAATTATAATTATGTAAATTAGTAATCCTCCGTTTATCATAACATTGTAAATTAAAAAAAAAACAAGTGCTGTTTAGATAAAAATTCTTGATCATACGTTTGACCAGTGTTGCTAGGAATGCACTTTTTGAAAGGAATAATCTTCCCTAACAGCGCACGTATAATAACAAATACTGATAGCAAAATGACATACCAGCAATATACGCATTGTACATAATAAACTTGCGTAAACATACACTAATACAAAATTTTCCATTTGATTTAAGGGTTATCCTTTTGCTAACTGAATCAAAATTTAGTATCGTTTTCTATTTTAATGCTTAACATACGCTTACCAATTGATCTTCTTGGGTATGTGAGAGTATTTAATCCCTTTGCAATTTATTATTATTACAATTATTTGTAACACGAATGACCAAAACTGATTAAAATATAAATAAAAAACACGATAAAAAACAATAGATTTTCCTTATTTTGTAATAATGACAATATAATTAAACTAAACCAGTAAGTATAAATCGCGTGATATATTAGTTAGCTCATTCGAATTACCTTAGTTTCTTATCCACCCAATTCATAATATTTATAATCAATATCATGTTAATATTAATACTTTCTTTGAACCTGTACATTTTTTTTTCAGTCAAGCTTCACTTAAGCTAAGTTACATTACTATGCAAACATATTACCTTTGTTAATTTGTGGTAAAGTAGATCTATTATATAAAGTAGATTATTTCTATATAAAGTAGATTATTTCCATTTCCTTTACAATGTAAATCCTTTACAATCTCATCAGTCCCTGATGAGGACCCGTAGCGAGTTCGAAACATTGGACTGGATCTTCAATTAGGTAATGGTGTTGGGGACAGTCAGACTGCACTTTACTAACAAAAAAAAAAAAAAATTTTTAGTTAATATTTTATTTTCAGATTAGTTTACGGGGGTGATTGTAAATCAGGACAGTCTGACTGTCATTATAATTTTTTTAATTTAATTTTTAATTTTAATTTTTTTTTTAATTTAATTTTTAATTTTAATGTTTTTTTTTTAATTTAATTTTTAATTTTAATTTTTGTTTTTATTATTTTTCTGTATTATTATTAAAGTTAATGTAGATGTGTATTGATGTTGTTACGTATTGTTTTCGACTGATTTGATTGGACTGTAAGACCAATGAAAAAATATTTATTAATGTAAATCAAACCTTTGTTACATGACGAAAGGAATGGGACTCGAGGTATCGGTCAAAGGAATAATTTGGTCTCGTGTGAATTGGTTTGGTGGCCCTGAAAAGGGCCATTTTAATCGCCGCCTCTCGTTGTGTCAACGCGGGTGGTACCGAGGAGGGGTCCGGTACGGAGACACAAACGGAGGCGGACGGAGCGTTCGTGCAGCCCGTCTCCGGCTGGCGCTTCGGCTACGGTGTTGTATCCCTCCTTCTACCAAGCCGATGCACGAGGCCGTAGGGAGGCCCTTGCCCTTCAGACGCCGCCGGATGGAAGAGAGACTCCGGTCGGGGAGTCGGAAGGTGGCCGGAATCCAGGGAAGTTCCGCCAGGGGAGGCCGAGGAGGGGGAACGATAAGCGACGGCCGAGTGGGACGCCGGATGCCGATCTCGCTCCGCACGTCGAGGGTCTCTGGAGCGGTTGGGACTACCACCGCGCTCCGTAAGGCTTTCGACGGTCCCTCGTCCTCCGAGGTGGCTTCCGAGAGATCTAGATCTGGGAGATCTAAATCGATCTCTCAGAAATTTTCCCTCGCTTCCTCCGGCGCTGTTTGCCTATTCCGACGGCTTCGTGCGTTCCTCTTGGCACGCTGTCGTTCGTTCCTCCGTCGTGGCCTTCGGCGTGGCCGTATTGCCCGCAGTTCTCGGTCAGCGCAAGAGCGTTCTGCGGTCATCCTTCCTTCCTGGTTTTGGAAGAAATGTTTCCAGTGACCCCATGGTCGGCCCTTTTAAGGCCCTTTTAAACCGGATACGACCGCCGGTTCGTAGGGAGGGGGAAGGGGCAAGGATGTGGACCTCGGAGAGCCCCCCCTCGAAGGCCTCGTCCTCCGACGATCCCCCAGGCGCGTCTCTCGACACGCCGGTGGGTGTCCGGAGGTCTTGGTCACCGCTCTTAGTTGGAGCTACTGGGTATCCACCCGTAACTCCTTTCAGAGAGGTGCCCTGCCCGGAGTCCGCACCGCGGGGGGTGTCTGTCTGATCCGGATATCCGGATCGGACGCAGACGAGCCCGTGGGTGGGAGGCTAGGGAAGGATCGCCCTGTCCCGTCGCGCCGGTGGGTCTCCGGAGGCCTTGGACACGGCTCCTAATAGGAGCTACTGGGCGCCATGCCCGTAACTCCTTTCGGAGGGGTGCCCTACCCGGAGTCCACACCGTGGACAGCGTCCGTCTGATCCGGGTTTCCGGATCGGACCAAGACGCCGTCCGTGGACGGGTGGTCGGGGGGGGGAGGAAGAGGGGGTGGGTGGCTCGCCCTGTCCCCTACGACTGGATGGCCCTGAGAAGGGCCTTCGGGACGAGACACCACCCACCGGGGGGGGAAGGAGGAGTGGGTGGCTCGCCTTGTCTCCTACGCATGAGACGGTCCTGAAAAGGACCAATGAAGTAGAGACCACCGGGAAGGAGGGAAGGGGGAAGGGGTAAGGTCAGCTTGGGCCATAGGCCCAAGCTGTACTGACCTCCGCCGGCCTTGCTCTTGATCAGCTGCGGCGGTGCTCGTAGTTGCGGCGGCGGCGGTTCGGTCACCGCTCTCTCGAGCCGCCGCAGGCGGTGCATGCGGGGGCGCGCGGCGGGGGCGGCCTTCTCCTCTGTTATTGGAGCGGTGGCGCGCGGTGGCGCTGCTGCTCCCTCTCTCTCTGTCTCTCCCTCGGTGCCACCACTCGTGCGGCGGCGCTGCTCCGCTCTCCTGTTGGAGCCGTGTGCGGCGCGGGGGAGCTTCGCTCCTACGGTGGGATGGAGTCTGGGAGGGGGAATAATAAGACGTCGGATAACAGTGGAGTTAGTTTATTGTCAGTGGATGGGCCGTCGGGTCCCGCTGGCTTTCTGTCTTTTCATTCCGAAAGCGCTCTCTTTTATATCAACTGTGCTTGCGACTCCGGTGGCGCCGTAAGACTTGCCCGAGCTGCTAGTGCGCCAAGTCGGCGAACGGCTGTCTTTGTGTTGCTCACTAATAATGAGCACGTCAGTGTCCAATTACATCGCAATCTGCGGGAGCAGTGCGTCAGCTACACTACTCCAATTCATGCTGCACTGAAGTATCGTTATTGTCATTGTGTGACTGTCTTTGCCTTCTGTTCTGTTAGGGCTGCCCTAAATGCGGCATACGAGGACGAGCCAGGTAAGTATTCCCTGTCCTTGGCATTGTCCCCAGTGCACAAGAAGCACTCCCCACGGGTCTTACAATCCCTGTGGGAATGATCCTCGAGATCGCATCGCCAGCAGCAGCTTCGTCTGTTCGATCCTTTAGAGTCTTTCCGTAAATGACCGAACCCGAGGCATCGGTAGTATCGGGAGACGCCTACCCTAACTCTGATTCTTGAGATAACCCATTCGATTTTAATGCGTCCTTTCTTTAAGAGGTTAGTAGCCTCCTTTACGTCGAATTCGCAGACCTTCATTTTCTGTCCTTGACTGTTAACGTCGAAGACGTGGGGCTGACGGTCCGCGGTCCGTCCCGTTTCCTGATTTAACGCGTTCACGATGTCCTCGTCGGACGTGACGCAGTCCAAATCTAAAAATCCCAGTGTCGCCCAGGAAGTCAAATCTTTCACACGTGCAGCCTCTCCAACAGCGTCTTGGAGAACCTGTCGGAAGTCCGTCACGTTATTCAATCTAGACAGCTGTAGAAGTACCGCGCCGTCTTACGTCTTTCTTATTGTTTTCACCTGAGTTTTACTCTTGTCAGGGTTCACCTTTTCACGTATCGTTCGTACAACGTCCACGTACGCCTGTCCCTCAGCCGGCCTGATCATGATCGCTTTTCCCTTACCTTTGAGGTGAGAGCGATCAGACCCGCGACCTTGAGGTCTCGTGTGGGTCTTTTCTGACATCTGTTCTTTCGTTGTATTCTTATCCGTCTCGGTCCTTTTCGGTTTTTTTATTCTTGAGACCACCATCACCCAAGCTTCAGTCGTCTGCTGTTGTGCGGTATCCTGCTCCAGAGTAGGGGTCTGACGTTCTCTTTTCCTTTGAGTTGGCTCCTCACATTCAATCCGTCCTTTGTCTTTTTCTTTGTCAGTACTAAAAGCTGGTGCGATTCCCAGGATTTCATCTGGGACGTCACACTACTAAGTTATTAGCCTTCTGACCAATACTCGCTAGTATTGGTGACATTATTATTAAATAGCTTTTAACGTGATTCGCTCTACATTTCTATTGTAGAATTATAATTAATCATTATGTCAATATTATCAAGAATTACAGTATTATATCCGTTGTTAATTATTTTCTGTGCTACCATGTGGCAATTATTGGACATGCAGCAATATTTCGAAACGTATCTTTATTAAAATAAAATACATAATCTATATAGTTTCACTACAGCTATCAGTATTCCGCATTTCTTTATACCACTTTACAATGGTACAGCATCTCAGCGTTCCTCCCAAGACGAGCTCTACTGCTTGAACTATAGTTAAGTTTACTGCAGGTTGTCAAGCTGGTTGCCGCCGCATATTAGTTCGTGCATCATATTGTCGGCCTTGCAATTACGTTCGTCGAGTTCCACCATCTGCACAAGTTAATTGTCACGTATGTTTATTTGTATAGTGTTTATTATTATAGCTCACTGAACCAAGAATTTCGGGCCTGCTGGTTAAATCACATGGCGGGACACAAAGATATGAAATTCACAAACAGTGGAAAAAGGAACAATGATTTTTGAAGTGAGGCAATGTACATCACAACCCTTGTTGTGGCGTTCCATAACGTCCTTTCGGCTGTAAAATTTAATAGATATAGCAATAAAGTTTTTCGATCATACGGAATTGTTTTTAAAATTAATTTTCATGTATGCTAAAATATAATTTAATAAATTACAAGAATTAATTTTTTAAGATAATGTGAATTTTATTAAATTTTTAACATTTATATTTAGATGATAAATATTCAATTTTGTCGCCTTGGAGTATATGTGTAACGTGACATATCGTTTGAGCACGTTCAATAAAATCGGATATAAAATTCTTAAGTGTCGGACGCCATGTATGTTATTTATGTATGTTTATTTTATACAGGTTGAACATACACTTAAGTCACTAATGCACTTACGAATAGATAAATATATATATATAAATATATGATATATATATATATATATATATATATATATATATATATATATATATATAAGGTCTGTTTCAAAAGATTCCAAAAAAAAGATAATAAATTATTTTTACAAAATTCATTTATTTACTTCAAAATTGTCCTCTTCCGATTCAGTACAAAGTTTAGCGCGTTCGAATAGCATATCAAATTATTTATTCATGTCGTTGACCGGATTCATCTTCAAAATAGCGGTCTGCCTTTTCAATGCCTCTGTAACGCATTCCTTTCATTACCAAATGCAATTTATGGAATAAGTAAAACTTACGACTTGCGACGAATACGATCAAGTAAACGCTTCAAAACACGGAGATAATACACAACATTAACCGTTTTGCCATATAAAACGAATTCCTGGTGTAGAATTCCCTTGGAATTGTGGAAAGCGATGAGTATTGTTTTGATTTTTGATTTTTCCAAGTGTGATTTTTTCGGTTTAGGCTTATCGGGGGCTTTCAATTCGGTATTATGGCGTTTAATTTCGGATACATATTGAAAACACTGTGTCTCGTCACTAATTACGATAGAATAAAGATGTTTGGTTATAAAGTTTGGTTTTGGTAATAAAGTTTTGGTCCCTTTGGTCTTATTTATGTCTTTGGATGGTTAAATTCGAAAGGCTTTTTGGACGTCAGTGGATATGGTGGAACAATCCTTTCGAAGGCCCAACTGCTTGTTCACAATGCTGTGAATCGATGCTGCTAAAAATTTATTTCCGCGTTCATGTAACGTACCGACGATTTATGCTAATTTTTGACGAGTGACATACTTTATCGATGTTTCTTTCATTTAATGCTCCTATCGTCCGTCGTCATTGAGATCTTTTTTGTCGTCCTTGAAACACCGAAACCACTCATTAATTGTCGCAAGAGATAAACAATCACTACTATAAACTTGTTGCATCATTTGTTGATGTGTTTCGGTAAAAGTTTTGCATATTTTCAAACAAAACTTGATATTGTCTCTTTGCTTCATGCTCATTTTCTGACAAACAAAGAAAATACTGTCTTGTACGGCACAATAACTTCGATTCTATTCATGCAAATGTCATGAAATTTCGGTCAGATGTAACTAGATGTTGTTTTTGAACACACATGATCACCAAGACATGGTGCCACTGGTCATTCTCTTTAAAAAATCTGGATACTTTTGAAAACAAATATATATATACATACATTTCTATATAATTATAATATAATTACAACAGTCCGGGCGTTTCGTAAATGCATTGTCAAAAATAGTTTTTGTAGGTATGGCGATGTATAACTTTCAAGTACCTATTACCGCAGTACCTATTTGCTTGTTTCGTGTGCCGTGGTAAAGCATGAGCACGTTTTTGCACATCTGGGCTGTACTTAATCGCATTACAGCCAGCTCGTCACGATCATATCGGGTTAAGTGTACATACTCTAAGATGAATAATTCGTTTTCCTTATACAGGCCTAAACCTTTAGAGTACAGGAATTTGAGAAATTTGAAAAGCTCCGTTTTTCTATAAAAAAGTGAATGGCCATGCACAAAAAACTAAACTAAGGCTAAGCCTTTTGCAGATCGGAGCATGACGCCTCCAGGCGTCATTTCGTCCCGGTACTGTAATGCGTATGCTAATTTTTTTGTTTTTCATAAAAAACGTTTAAAAGATTTCCTAAACCTCAAAAATGTTTTTCTAGGTGTTTTGGGGTTGCTGAATATGATTCTGCAATCAAACTTTCAAAGTTGTGTTTTTTATGTTAAATTTCCAATTCAGTATCTCAGAAATCGAGCAAACCAGCCAATGATCCTGAAACAGAGGTTCAACCGATTGTTTCCGAAATTTCTGAGATATTGAGCTGGAAATTTTACGAAAAAAAACACAATTTACGATTCAAATTTTTACATGCTAATAACTTGAAATTTTAGCACGGGAAGAACAATTTTTCTTATATAAGTGAATTTTTTCCGTCCAGAACATGATGCGAAAGAAAAACATTAGATTTCCTTCGAAAAAACTTAAGTTGACCCTAATATAGCAGTTTTGGGTAGAGAACTAGTTACATAGCTTATCGCCTCCCTTAAATTCATGGAATACATATTTTGCCGATTTCCAATCCGCGCCCCGGATTGTCAGATGTTCAGGTGGAAGGTTAAAATAAATCATCCGCATATATACGACATATTATTTCCGCCATTCTTTTTTAATAAAAAAACATATGACACTTGTAGGCCTCATCGAGGCCTTCTCAAAGTTACAATAGATTTTTTTATATACTGTATTTAAAATTTAACTAAATACTTAAAGAAAGGAATTGATAGTCGAGGTTTCAGATATCTTTTTTACAAGAAAATCTGTCAACGTCCAATTTAAAAGACAATGGATATGTAATCATCGTAATTCTGTATCTTTTGAAATGAAACAAATTTAAGCAATAGACATTTTCAAGTTGTAAAGAACTGCAGGTTTGAAATTTTTTTCTTTTAATTTAATTTACGTGACATCTGTTATGTGAACATTGTGCCCCCTAAATTATAATAAAATTATTTTGTAATTTATACAAAAATGTTAATGTATAAATGTTTCTGAATTAACTAATACTGTTACAATATGCTAAATAATATTAGTATTTTAAATTCAAATTGAATATTACAGATTAGAAGAGGATGGATGCATCGTGATGGTTCATCGTTGGCTGTAAGTAGATTCATGTTCACTTGAAGATAAATATTATATTTTGTAATGCGGCGGAATTGATTAAAATAAATTTAAGTTAATTTTATCTTTATTTAATATACGCGCACAAAAATAATTTTTTTCACATTTCATTTTACCTACTCCTCTGTTCAGAATCAAGTGACGGAGGGGTGGGGGCTCCGCCGGCCTGCATGGAGAAAACAAAAAAAAACCAAGGAACAAAAAAAACATACGGCGGTTGATATTCTTTTCTCTTTATTTAAACACACATTCATTAATTTTAGCCATTGCAATAACGGATGTGTGAGCTGATGCATTGTCTTGAACAACGCTTTTTTCTTAGCTAAATGCGGCCGTTTTCTCTTGATTTTTTCGCTCAAAAGTTGAAATAAGTACGCATAATATTCACCGTTGATAGTTTTTCTTTTTTCAAGATTCTCAATGAAAATTGTCCCGCACGCATCCCAAAAAAACCGATGCTATAACCTTGCATACAGATTGAACAGTCTTTGATTTCTTTGAAGCCGGCTCTCCTTTTTGAGTCCATGATTCACCCATGGTTGCGGAACGGCGCAAAAAATCGGCTTTATTTTTGCGAAACATTGCCAAACGCTCAACTGAAACATCTTCACGACGCTGTTTTTGTTCCATTGTGAGTAAAAGTGGCACTAGTACCGCGTTGTGGATTTTTTTCAACATTTCTCGAGTTGTCACCTCGTTTGGTCGACCACTGCGATGCTCGTCTAGGCAGCTCGTACGGCCTTGTTTAAATTCTGCTACCCAATATTTTACTATTGCAAGCGAAGGAGTAGTCTCACCTAGAGTAGAGTCTAGTTCAGCTTTTATATAGGTTGGACTGAGGTCTTACAAATAAAAGTATTGTATCACATAACGATGACCAATTTTTTTCCATGTTTACATATTCACTGAAAACATTCACTATTGATGGCTGTAAAATAAATACTAAACATCCTGGCATCTTCAAACTTGAGATATATGCTTTATAGATTATGTACTTTCTAATACAATGGTATTTTTTGAGCAATTACAGTCACCTCTAGCTCTGTCCAGGTACTTCTGGGACCAGCCTCGTAAAATAAAAAGAAAAGTCGAACATATATCTTATGAATTTCCACGAATTTTGAACCATTGTACAGGAATTCCATCCGATAAAATTTTTTTTAATGAGCAAAAATTATTATAACTTTAACGATTAATATATTTATCCATGTTTACTAAGTTTAATTCTGAAAATTGTGGTCTAGTAATTGAGTAACTAGAAAAGTAAGTATATCAAACCTTGTAAACTAAAGTATCAAAATATGTACGGCGGTGTTACAGTCGTATGAAGTAATATTCCAGAAAAAGAACTTTTAACAAACATAAAATCGATGGTGAGTTTGATGTGTTCTTAGCATACTAAGAATTTTAAATAATTCTTCTCATGTATATTATAAATAATTTATATAAAATGCTGTCTGAAAGTTCAAAATATATTAATACAAAATATGTTCTATAAATAAAGTTAAAATAATTTTATTGATATACAGAGATGTACTACTGATTGCGATTAAGGGAAGCATAATAATATATGTTCTTACCAATTTAAGAAATTTTCAGCTTATGAATCTTATATATAGTTTATAGTTTACAAAAATATATATAAAAGTCAGAAAAAATAATAATAAATAATTAGTTTTATTGGAAATGTAGCTTAATGAAGTAACGAGATCATTTACCAATAGCCGAGTTTATTTTCACATCATTTTGTCCGCGCGTGGACTCTTAAAAAAGAATTAATTATCCATGGTTTTAATTCTTCTACTATTTATTCTGATGATTCATTATAATTAAAAAAACAGACTGGAATATTCAGTGCATTATTATAAGTTAAAATAACAGGTTGTATGCAGTGGTTATAAAATTAACGTGTAAATATAATTAAAGATACATGTCCTTCGCAATCGAATTTAAGAAATGACTATGCGAATTAGTAGAATTAATTCTTTTTACATATGTAACCATGATTTTCAAGAAACTATGCATCATATTATTGTATTTTAGGATGCAACTTTGTACTATTGTTTCTATGAAATTATCTGAGAAATGAGGACAACTTTCACTCAGATTTTTATATTCTCACGGTAAAGACAGATGTCCAGTTGTATAGAATTAGCCCCGAAATAGTAATTAAAAAACTTTCTCACAGTGTCGATTATTGCTTTAACTTATTATCTCTGTCTTTACCGTGAGAATATAAAACTCTGAGTGAAAGTTGTCCTTATACACCTGGACATCTGTTTCTCCTGTTCGAATACAAAACTCCTGGATTTCGTCCCTACATACCGCGACATTGGCTTCTACCGTCCGAACAGAAAATTATGATTTGCCCCTGTAGAATCCCAATGTTATTACATACGAGGGTGGGTTGATAAGTTTCTGGCCTGACCAAGAGATAGCCCCACTAGGCAGTGAGGTGGCGTTCTATAGTACCATCCTTAGATAGCTCATAGCTATAGTTTCAGTCCGATTGCCATGTTAGTTTAGGTCTGAAAGCACGCTGAACAAGACGCCTCTGTGTTTTTCGTAAAAATGGAAAAGCTGGAAAATCGTGTTGTCATCAAATACTTTTATTTGACGGAAGCGATGGATTCAACACTGGGGACATCCTCCCCATAATATTCAACCGTTAAGCAGTGGGTTTTCGAGTTTAAAAAGGATCTTGTGAGCACCTCTGATCAGCCTCGCTCAGGACGCCCCATTGAGCTCACAACTCCAGATATGATCGAAAAAATCCATCAAATAGTGCTGAAAGGCCGCAGATTAAAAGTGCGTGAGATAGCTGAGACCTGTAAGATATCATATGAACGTGAATTATTATTTTGCAAAATATTTTAATTAATAAAATATTTTAATTAACAAATATTTTAATTAACAAAATATTTTAATTAACAAATATTTTAATTAACAAAATATTTTAATTAACAAATATTTTAATTAACAAAATATTTTAATTAACAAATATTTTAATTAACAAAATATTTTGCACTAACATTTGTATATGGAAAAGCTCTGTGCAAAATGGTTCCCGCGTTTGCAGTTCAACAGTCGACCAAAAATTGATTCGAAAGAACATTTCTACCGCCAATTTGGCGTTGTATAAACATAATCCAAGCGAATTTTTACGTCGATTTGTAACCGTTGACGAAACTTGGGTCCACCACTACACTCCTGAAACCAAACAACAGTCTAAACAGTGGATTGGACCACGGAAGCCAACTCCAAAGAAGGCAAAAACAATTTTTTGGCGAACAAGATTATGGCTACTGTTTTTTGGGATGCAAGAGGTATTTTATACATTGATTATTTTGAAAAGGGTAAAACTATCACTGGTCAATACTACGCAGATTTATTGCAATGTTTGAGCCATGAAGTGAAAATTAAACGACCACATCTGGCGAAGAAAAAATCTTGTTTCATCACGATAACGTACGAGCGTACACGTCAATCGCTGCGATGGCTGAAAACAACGGTCTGAAATTTAAATTGATGCTGCACCCTCCCTACTCACCAGACCTAGCTCCGAGTAACTATTATCTGTTTCCTAACCTAAAAAATGGCTTGGCGATAAGAGATTTGCGGAAAATGAAGAAGTAATCGAAGCTGTAAATGGGTATTTAGAGGAGCTGACGAATCAATCTATAGAGATGGCATTACTAGACTAGAACACCGCTATGAGAAATTATCAGCCTCGGAGGAGATTATGTTGAGAAATAAAAAAAATTCTTAAAAACGTTATTTTTCATGGTCAGGCTGGAAACTTATCAATCCACCCTCGTATATATAAGATCAGACACTGAACAAGCTCTCAAGGGTGATAATTGTTCCGAATATAATATGGCGGGATGCCGATAGAAAGCTGGTGGCTGAGCAACAAAAAGGTGTCCGCTCTGCTCGGCTAATCTTCTCTCTCGAGTTAGCGTCAATCGATATCTCGATTGATATTTTGATTTCTAATTATAACTTTGCGAAATGACGGTTACAAACCTCCCCTCCCAAACTCGAAGTGGTGTGAAAGTCCACTGCAATATGTAAGTGTGTGTGTATTGTATAAAATGGTCGGCGAAATACCAGCTTTTTGAAATGGACACTGCTTTGAAGCAGCTTTTTGTACGAAAGCGATTATGACGGAACTACATAGAGAGTACTTTTTGCTTAGATATTATTAAAGTATTTAAAAAACCGGTGAAATTATTATCTCGGCCGAAGCCGAGAAGGGGGATGCTAGTACATATTGTGACGAGTCACAAGGCGCCCGGGTCGACTCGTTCGAATTAAACGAATACATCGTGCGCCATTTTCTAGTCAGAAAAGCCTTGAGGTACTCACGCCCAGCATCTCGCCTTGTGTTCGATTCCGTTATTCGTCCCTTTACGACACCGCCCGCGCCCATACTCGTTTTGCTGGTGCGATGGCTGGCGATTAGGTGATAAGCCAATGAAACGTAAAATTGACTTAATTAAAAGTTAATTAATTATTGAAATTTTCTTACAGAAATGTCAGATGGTAAAAATTCTTTTTATGTTAGATTTAACAAATTTTATTCTTATAAATCTCAAAGTTATCAACGATATGTTATTTAAAATAATTTATGTTTAAGGTAGTTTAATTGTAAATTTAAGAAAAAAAATTGTTATTTAGAATAATAGTATTCTAAAGGTATTTAAATTAATTCGAGTGAATTGTCGAAGGTACAACAAATTCAATAGTTTCATTTTTTTGTCCAATGAAAAAAAAAACGATGTTTTAACGATAGTTTGGCATCATCAATAAAACGAGTAGTCAATTGTATATTTTTGTTGTATATTCTTGCAAGTACAGCGAATGATAAAGAAAATTTGTTTAAATTAACGACGTCTTTGAAATGCGTTGTATTGTATATTTCTTTGTGAAATGTGCGCTAACATTGTAGTACATACATAAAATCATTATTTGAAAAGTTACTCTATTTTTCGAAATAATAATAAAATATGTAGGGAGCCTATAAATAAAATTAAGTAATTCAAAATGAAAATATTTGGGAACCGTAGTTCGCGCCGCGAGCAACATGCCCAACGCGTCCTGATCGCCGTCGTCTGCCGTCGTGCTCACCCCCTCTCTAAAATTTTGAAAAGGCTCACGACGTGCACGAAACTATCTTCTCAGTCGCCGGCAGAGTCAAAGGAGGTGTGCCTAGTGGACAAGAGAAAGTAAGGTAAAGTCGTGAGGTGGAGAAGAAGAAGAAAGAGAGGCAAAGGAAGCAGAGTGAAAGAAAGAAGTAGATGAACGTGAGGTGAGAGAGCCGAAAGAGAAATAGAAAGCAAGACAATGAAAGGAAAGAGAGAGAATGTAGACAAGAGAAGAAAGGAAAGAGGGAGAGAGAGAGAGAGAGAGAGAGAGAGAGAGAGAGAGAGAGAGAGAGAGAGAGAGAGAGAGAGATAAAGGAAGAAAAGTCAAAGAAAGAGAGAGAGAAGGAGCGACAAAGAAGGAAAGACAGAGCGAGAGAGAAACAGCGTACGCGAGAAGAAGAGAACAGCGAGTGGCAGTGGAAAAGGCAATGACGCCTCTCTGGACGTGAGCGGTGGTGCAACCGCGCCCACCCTTTCGATCACGAGCCCGTCGCCATCGCTGGTCAAGTCGATAGCGCCACTGATAAAATAACATCAAAATTGTCAACTGTAAAAAGTCGTATAGTATATGTTTACATCTGGAAACAGTATAACCTTTTAATACCTCTGACTTTTTTCTAGCATCACTTAGTTTTCATCGTGTTAAGATCTAAGTTTTGATCCAAGTAAGCGTCATTTGCGGGAATTGTTAATTTACTTCTTTCATTTAAAGCAATCTGTAGCTGAATCTCATCGGCTACTCATAGAAGCATATAGTGATGTTAACTTGAATGAAAAGAGTTGTCGGGAGTATTTCCCAAAATTTAAAAGTGGTGATTTTGATGTGGCAGGACGGCAGTAGAATGCCCAAAGTGTATCGTAACACAGAATTTGAAGCTTTACTCGAGGAAGACCCCTGCCAAACACAAGACGAACTTGCACAAGAGTTAGCAGTGACTCAGCAAGCTCTTTTACAGCGTCTCAAAACCCTGGGAATTGTTCAAAAGCAAGGAAATTGGGTTCCTTACGAACTGAAGCTATGAGACATCAAGCGCCGCTTATTCGCTTGCGAACAGTTGCTCAAAAGTCAAAATCATAAAGGATTTCTGCATCGAATTGTGACGGGAGACGAAAAGTGGATTCACTACGGCAACCCAAAGAGTAGGAGCATGCCTCTACTTCGATGACACAGCCAAACATTCATGACAAGAAGCTAATCCTGTGTGTTTGGTTGGATCAGCTTAGAGTAATCTATTACGAACTCCTCCAATACAATCAAACCGTCATTGGAGACTAAACGTCTACAATACGTCAAAACGCGCGATAAAGTCATTTTTCAGCATGACAACGCTCGGCTACATGTTACAAAAATCGTAAAGGAAACGTTAGAAGCACTAAATTGCGACGTCCTACTCCACCCGCCGTATTCATCAGACATTGCCCCTTTAGACTACCACCTATTCCGGTCGATGACATAAAAAAAGGCGGAAACTTATTTGTGCACCCAATACATATATTCTACACACCTCGACATCGGCCTCTACCTCTCGAACAGAAAATTAGAATTTGCTCCTGTAGAAGCCGAGTGTTATTACTCACACACACGCGCGCGCTCATACACACACACACACACACACACACACACACACACACACACACACACACACACACACACACACACACACACACGCACATATACATATATCAGATCATCATACTAATTTATAAAGACAAAGCGTGTTTTTGTTTGTACGCGATAACCGAAAAAACTACTGAACCGATTTTTCTGAAATTTGACATATAGATTCTATATTATCTTGGGAAGGAAATAGGCTATGTTTTTTCTTGAAAATTATTTTACTTTTAACAATAAATTAAGTTAACAGTTTTAGTGGTCAGTTTCACCAGCGACCACTAGGTGGCGTCTTGAATAACGAACATAAACTCAATGTAGTCGGCTTAAAGTATTAATACCAGGCCAGCTCAAGTGAATGTTCACATCCAACTTTGGGATTCGTATCCTAAAGAAGGTGTGACGTTAGTCGGTATTACCTTTTTTGTTCTTCAGGTTAATCTGACACTACTCTTACACCTTATGGATATCTTGATTTTTGTATATTTTTGAATTGTTCTCACGTGAAAAATGCTTTCTCTCTCTCTCTCGCTCTCTCGCTCTCTGTCTTCTTTTATAAGATGATTGTATGCCAAATTATACTAAAAATAATTTGTGAAAACAATGTGAGTGTCGTGATAGTTGGTAGGAAACAATGTCCAGGTATGTCAGTACGAATTCTATGAAGAGATTAGGATTCTATCATTCCAACACTCACTCGCCCAGTAAGAGTCGTCCCGAAACATTTCCTGTAGTCCGAACATGATACTCCCTGTAAATGTCGTCTCGAGACAATTGGACATTTTTTTCTACCGCTCGAACTCGAAAGTACAATTTACTCCATCGAAGCCGTATTTAATCACACATATATATATAAGGTAACTTAAGCTATTCTGGAATTCCGAAAGAGCCCCGAGAGAACACCAGCCACCGACACAAAAAAATCCGTAGTAGTATCGTGTATAAACGAAGAGTAAGGTTCAGATGAATTAAGCTGGGCTTTCATTTTGACAGGTCTCAAAGAAGAGCAAAAGAGAATCATAACAGGAACGCTCTTGAGAATTTGGAAAGAGAAGAGATTATATCTCCTTGGCTAGGGACGTAAAATTTACGACTCTCTAGTAAGCAGAGAGCCAATAAGTACATATATTTACTTCGCAGAAAGTAAGTGCAAATAACCAATTTGTTAAATGAAAACGAAAGAGAGATACTGAAAAGGGAATGGCCAATTGGAATAAAAATATTGCGCCTTTATATACCGGAGGAGACAGGTAAAGAAATGATAAGCACAGATGAGCTTAAAAATGCTCTTAACGATTTAGAAAGAAAAAACGAAGGGAGATTGGCCGAGATGAGGATAGAAGCCGCAAACGAGCGCGCAAAGTTTTTTTGAGACGCAGAAGAAGACAAACCAACAGCTGGTTTTTAGCTTAGCAATACAGCTATCAGAGCTGATTAAAACACAGCTCCAGTCGATTCAACCTAAAGGGTCATAGAGAAACTTTACTGAGAAAGTCAAATGCGGCACTAAAAGGGCAAATCTAGATATAGACGGTATAGGTAACATCAAAGGAATAACAAATTCGGGAAATGAGTTGAATTTAAACAGCGTCTTATATTCGCGAAATCTAGCCAAGAATTTATTGTCTTTAAGAAAATACGCGGAGCACGGAATGGAGATTGGACTGAACAACAAAAGAATAAATATAATAGATCCAGTAGCTAGAAAACCAATTATCTCAGGAAACTATGAATCGCCGTTTTGGATAATCAAATTGAAACCGCATAGAAAATTAGAATCAAGCAATTTAGCTGAAACGGAAACAAATAGCCATCCTTATAACACTAGAAGCAAGAGTAGCACAGTGGAAAGCGTAGAGACAAAGGAGGCTGATAAAATCATAAACAGTATCGTCAATAAGATTACACTAGAATCGAATGAGATAGAGAACGTCGAGTCAGATGCACAAGCAGACACCGGAAGAGATTAGGATCTCCTGGTGATTGCGAACGATAGAAAAGTGTATCTGCCTACTGACAGCTTGAATATAGTCACAGTAGAAGCTCAGGATATCATAAATGTTAGGAAAGAAACAGATAAATCGAAATTAAATGACGCCATGTTATGGCACTACAGATTAGGACATGCGTCGGGCAAATACATCGCGGAATTTGTCAAACAATACTTAAACTCCAGAATAAAATTAAAGCAAAACGACTTATTGGAAATTCTGAATTGCGAAGCCTGCCTAATGGCTAAGAGTAAACGGTTTCCATTCAAGGAGAAGAGACAACGAGCCCATAAACCTCTTAAAATCTTGCATGCAGATACAATGGGACCCATATCACTGGTCTCCCATCCGAAGGGATATAAATTTGTTTTAACCATTATAGACGACTATAGGTTAGATGCGGAGCTGCAACTGGCCTGCCCACAACACAATGGAGTTGCCGAGAGGTTCAATCGAACCATCGAAAACAAGGTAAGGACTATAATGATGGATTCAGGTCTTCCGACAAACTGTTGGGATCTGGCTGTTAAAACATCTGCCTACATTTACAATCGATCACCGCACAAATCCATTGACTTCAAAATTCCCATAGTTACACTTAAAAGGGAATTCAATATAGAAGCACACCGGTGGAAAAGATTCGGTTGCGTCGCGTTTTTCCGTAAGCAAAGGGGAGGTGATACTAAATTCGGTGCCACCGGGATACGAGAATTTCTTGTGGGTTATAGCTCGTCCGGATACACTTTATTAGTTCCCGAAGAACAAAAACTATTCGAATCTCGAGACGTCAAATTTATTGAAAAACTAGTATTTAGAGATTATTATGGAGGAAGCAAGAAAAGTCAACCTAGTTTCGGAGTTATGAATAGAGTAGAAATTGCGGAATCGCCAAAATTAAAATCGGGATTGAGGAGTGATAGAATAAAACAGCAAACGGAAAACATTGTGTTCACGTTAGACAGCGATAAAATTAAACTGAACTTGGAAGTTAAATATCATTCTTTGTTAGCTAAAACAAATCATGATCCGCAAACATATCGCGAAGCGGAAAACTCGACCGAAGCAATCAATTGGATTAAAGCCATTAATTCTGAATTAGATTCTATGACAGAAAAGGACGTATTAAGTGAAATTCGCACTGATTTGATGTACAAACAAAATCAAAATTCGAACATTCTAGACCCCCGGTGGGTGTTTCGCCGTAAAACCGATAGTTTAGGTAAAATAACTTATAAAGCCAGACTGGTGCTTCGGGGATTTAAGGATAAAAATTACTATGACGTTAGGGAAACGTATGCACCAGTATCCAGATTGACTCTACTTAAATCCTTCTTGGCCATTGCGAACAAACTGGAACTTAATCTAAAACAGCTCGATATCGAGACAGCTTTCTTGTACGGAAACATTGATGAGGATATTTGTCTCCGAATACCAGAAGGATTTCGGACATCTGAACCAAGCAAATATAAAATTTTAGAGCTCAAGTAATCACTGTACGGGTTAAAAATTAGTCCTAAACGATGGAACGTAAAGTTTACCGAAATAATGAATAAATCAGGGTACAAAGCTGCCGACTCGGATCCGTGTCTATTTATTAAAGCTAGCCATAACGGTCTATAATCGTTACTATTATATGTCGATGATGTATTAAGCATGGGAGAAAAAGAGAGCGAAATTGATAATCTTATAGATAACTTAGCTAAAGAATTCAAGTTAAAACGGTTTAAAAGCCCGACCAAATACCTAGGAATAAACATACGTCGTGACAGAATTAATAGAACTACTATTACTTTATCGCAGCGCAACTTCGTCGAAAAGTTGATTAATCGTTTCGAATATAGGGATGTTAAAAGCAGTAGAACTCCTATGAATATCGCTATCGCTACGAGCGATTAACGCAGAGATCGCGAAGAAGATTGCATAGGTGAAAACAAAAAAAAAAAACCAGATACCGCGAGATAGTAGGTTCGTTATTGTATCTCGCTAACGCAACTCGACCTGATATTTCGTATAGCGTGAATGTACTGAGTCGACATCAGGTAAATCCGACGGAGGTGGAATGGGGTATGATCAAACGAGTTTTCGGATACTTAGCCGAAACATCGAATAAGGGTTTGATTTTTAAGGGAATCAGAAATGACTAGAAGCGTATTCTGATGTCAGCCTGTCGGACTGCAAGAATTCACTTACCACGTGTGGACACCTGATCAGATTATATGAGGACACTGAGGGTTGGAAGGCTCAGAAACAACCCAGCGTAGCCTTGTCTACCTGCCAGGCCGAGTACGTGGCAATGAGTCTTTCCTGTCCAGAATTAATATCATTGCACAATTCAGTTAAAGAAATCTTAAGGTTTAACATATGTGCGTTGCGCGTGAATTGCGACAATCAAGCCGCTCAGTTTTCCGCGAAGACCGGCGATCATAATCGTCTCCGACACATGATAAGTCGACGGGAACATTATATTAAAGAATGCGTTCGTGATAAGTCGAGATACAGTGAGCAAAATCGTCGGATCAACTAGCCGATATATTTACGAAAAGTTTAAAATCAGGTGTACGTTAGGATCAAACAAACCATCATAAATGACAAAATTAAAATAAATATTTCAGATCCTCAAGTCGAAGAAGAAAAGTGGGACAGTTCTGATTAAAACTGTACACTCATGAATCCCATGCCAAATCATACCTGCAAAATGATCAAAGATGAAAGAGACGCAGAATGATAATGCCGCACACTTATATATTGACAAATCATGAAAGAAGACGCATCGGCATTATTAAACTATTAATAGACATATCTGCAAATATCTATGAAATATGCGATTTGGCCGAAAGCACCGGACAAAACGATAGAGTGTTAGATTGTGCGTTTTCCCCGTCGCTTTCGCCGAATACTATATGATATAATATACACTTATGGTGTACACATGTATATATGTTGTGCGGCGCTCCTCGCGGACTGCATTATTCTCGTTCGTATGCTTGTAGAGTCCAGACGTGATTTATGGATCAGTAATGAAGACCAGTACATTTGTTCATTTAATTGAAACTATTATTTATTTATTGTTCCTTCCTTATATAATCTAGCATATATATATATATATATATATATATATCCTTTGACTATGTTCCGGATTCACACACACACACACACACACACACACACACACACACACACACACACACACACACACATACTAATTTCTAAAGAAAAAGCGTGTTTTTATTTGTACACGATAGCCGAAAAAACTACTGAACCGATTGTTCTGAAATTTGACATATAGATTCTAAATTGTCTTGAGAAGGGCATAACCTATGCTTTTTATTGAAAATCATTTTACTTTCATCAATAAATTAAGTTAATTGTTTTAACAATCAGTTTCACCAGCGGCCACTAGGTGGCGTCTTGAATCACAAACATCAACTCAAAGTAGTCCGCTTAAAGTATTAATACCAGGCTAGTTCAAACGAATGTTCATATCCAATTTTGGAATTCGTATCTTAAAGAAGGTGTAACGTTAGTCGGTGTTACCTTTTTTGCTCTTCGGGTTAATCTGACATTACTCTCACACCTTATGGATATCTTAATTTTTGTAAATTTTATTTTCTCTGACGTGGAAATCTGTCTCTCTCTCTCTCTCATTCTCTTTCTCTCTCTCTCTCTCTCTCATTCTCTCTCTCTCTCTCTCTCTCTCTCTCTGGCTCTCTGTCACTATCTCTTTGTCTTTCTTTCTCCTTCTCTTATAAAATGTTTCTGTATGCCAAATCATGCTGAATATAGTTTGTGACGACAAATTATATTTTTATTTTTATACATTCTACTAACTTTAGACAAAATAGGATTCTTTAGCAACAACCACGAAACTATGTTTATATAAATAAAATATATCGTCACTTCTGCATAAAAAGGCAATATTCATGGTCTATTTAAAAAATATGCTATGCGAATTCCAACGTTTTGTTTGAATTTCAGTTAACAGCACTACGAAAATATTCACGGTATTGAAAAAACAATTGAAAAAACGGAAATATAAAAAGTAGATATATATATAGTGGCTATCAAAAGAACTCAGTTTGGCCCTGGACTAAAACTAGCCAAAAAATATCTCGGTCCATATCGTATTCTCAGGGCTAGCAATCACGATCTATATGAGGTCGAGAGGATGGGCGACAGTGATAGAACCGCTAAAACCACCACCTCGGCGGATCATATAAAGCCTTGGTGTGGTTTTCAGGACCATCTGCAGGAGGACTTACAGAGTGACGACGATATCGATGAGTGCCGAGAAGACATCCAAGAAGAATACCCTAATGGATTGGCGCCTGATGTCAGTCGTCAGTCAGGAGAGGCCGAATGTGGGGATGCAAGAAGAGAAACTGCGTATTGATGCCGACAGAACGTGTACACCTGCTCCCCAAACTCCACTGCGTGGGAAATCCTCAGCGCATTAGAGAGTAAGAAAGAGAGAGAGGGGGGAGACTAAATTATACATCAAGAAGCGCCCGCACCGCCCGCTACCGAGCGCCCCCGCGCCAATGAAATAACACAGCGCTGCCACCGGCCGTCGATTGGCCGGCAGCGCAGAGGAGAGGGTAACTGACCGTGCGGCATAAATATCGAGACGCAGTACCGAACGGGGCTCAGAAGCTTGCTCGCCTCGTAATATGAAGATCGACCAGAAGATAACAAACTATTCCGTTTATATTTCAATAAATATAATAAAACGATTTCTATACGCAGTGGTGTGTTCGGATGATAGAATGCGATGTCCAGGTGTCTCTGGGCGATTTCTACGGGGAATATTGTATTTAGTTGATGGAAAACGAGATCCAGGTATGAGGAAATCGACTGCTATGGGAAGATTCGTGTTGGGACGGTAAAATACGATATCTAGGTCTTTCCAAACGACTTCTAAGGGGAGTATTGTATTTAGTCATTAGGAAGCGATGCTAGCTTTCTCGGGCCGACTTCTACTGGGACTATTGTGTTTAGTTGGTAGGACACGATGTTTAGGTATGTCGGGACAACTTCTACGGGGATTTCAGGTTCGGATGATAGAATGTGATTTCCAGGTGTTTTGGAACGACTTCTATGTGAAATTTCGTGTATAGCTGTGGGAAACAAAATCCAGGTATGCCAGTACGATTTCTATGAAGAGATTCGTATTCTATCGTTCGAATACGCACACTCCCAGTAAGAGTCGTCCCGGGATACCTGGACACTGTATTCTACCTCCCCAACACAAAACTCTATATAGCAAGCGTCTCGAGAAATTTCTTATAGTCCGAACATTATACTCTCCGAAAACATCGTCTCGAGAGACTTGGACATCTTGCTCTACCGCTCGAATTCTTCGAAAGTACAATTTTCTCCATCGAAGCCGTATTTAAAATGCATATATATATTGTATAAAATGGTCGAGAAAATATTATCTTTTTGAAGTGAACGCTACATTGAAGCAGTTTTTTATACAGAATAGACGATAGGTAATGGTTTATGAAATAATGGTTTATGAATGGTTTATGAAATCGGTTAAATTATTATCTCGGGCTAAGCCAGACGGGGAATGCTAGTATATATACGTTGAGTATCCTGATCGAATGAGCACTGTAGCGTCGCGACACAAGTAGAGATTCTTCGTCGACACGCCGAGCAGTAAAGACGACTTGAGCAACCGCTCGCGTTATACGCCATCCTCGATGTACATGGGTAGTTAATATTTATAATTAGATAATTAAACAATGACAGTTCGGCTGTCAATGTTCATAGTCACCCTCGCAGAATCTAAAATACAAATAAAAATATCACCAGTAGTTTAATAAAAGACAATTAAACTGCTCCCATCACCGTCACCGATTCAATGTTCTTGCCGTTGTCTAACGAACTGCCTCGGCGCACCTTCAGTTATCGCCGAAACAAAATTCAAACAACAAATAATTATATTAACAAATAAATAATAATCTTGTTACCTGCATGTTGCTTCAGCAGTCTTTGAAGACAACCGAAGAGCGGCTCGAAACGACAGCACGCACATCGACTCGGTCTGGTGACGGTGGTGGTCAGGGTTATTGGACATAAAAATAAATATTTTTATCGATCTTACAGTTTTAATAATACAATATATTGGCTAAAATAATGACAGTCAGACTGTCCTTGTTTATATTCATACCCGCAGAATCTGAAATAGAACTTATTACTACAATAAATTATAGTAAACATTAAAAATTAAAAATAAAAATAAAATAAAATAAAAATAAAATATTAAATAAAATAAAAATAATAAAAATAATCAGTTTAGTTCCTGAGGATGAACTGAAGCGGTTCAAAACATTGCACACCAAAGGTGAATCTAAATTTAAGGTGGTGGGGGCAGTCAGGTTGTCCTTTACTAACATAGAATATTGTTTTTATTTTTATTTTATTTATTGTTTTATTTTTCTTTTAGTTTATTATTAAATTTATTTTCCTTTTTAATTTTTAATATAATTTATTATAGTAAAAAGTTCTATTGCAGATTCTGCATGGATACTAGCAAAATAATGTTCACCTAAATGTTCAAGATAATTAATACTTTTTTATGCATCCACGCTTGGACAAAATGATGTGAAAATAATCTCGGCTATTGGTAAATGATCTCATTACTTTGTTAAGTTGCACTTCCATTAAAAGTATTTATTTATTTTTTTTCGAATTTTAGATATATTTATTAATCTAAACTAAACATTCGATTAGTTATAGGGATGCATATAAAATGCTTTTTCCCATTTTTATGATCCATTGTTTTAAGACGTTATTGCATTATATAATATATTTTTTGTTAATCTATTTCTCAAGACTTTAGGAACATATTTTGAATAAATATTATTCTAGTATATGAACTTTTTTTTGTTTTACCATGCAAAGATTTACAATATAATAAATGTATTATTATACATGTATTTTTGTCTTAATATATTACTGTACATTTTTAATATATTAATTAATATAGAAAACCATTTTATATCATGTTTTTATGAAATACATATAAGATTTATAAATTGTAAATTTTTTAGTATGCTATGAACATATATTATTATGTTTTCCTTTATCACAATCAGTAGGACATCTGGCTATATCAGTAAACTGATTTTTAATTCAATAATAGAATATTATGTGTGTGAGTGTAATTAAATTTTTCGGAAAGTATTTTATTTTATATATATATATATATATATATATATATATATATATATATATATATATATATATATATATACTAGCATCCCCCGTCTCGGCTTCGGCCGAGATAATAATTTATCCGAGTTCATAAACAATTCAGTAATATCTAAGTAAAAAGTACTCTTATATATATAAATCTATATTTCTATAAATAATTGACCGTAATTTACCTGTCGTCAGTTCTGTATAAAAAGCTGCTTTAATGTAGCGCCCATTTCAAAAAGATAATATTTTTCCGACTATTTTATACAATCACACACACATGCATATTACATACGACTTCCATGGGAAAAATTGTACTTTCGATTTCAAGCGGTAGAGCAAGATGTCCAAGTCTCTCGAGACGATGTTTTCGGAGAGTATAATGTTCGGACTATAAGAAATTTCTCGAGACGCTTGCTATATAGAGTTTTGTGTTGGGGAGTTAGAATGCAATGTCCAGGTATCCCGGGACGATTCTTACTGGGAGTGTGCGTGTTCGAATGATAAAATACGAATTTCTTCATAGAAGTCGTACAGGTATACCTGGATTTTGTTTCCCACAGCTATACACGAAATTTCACATAGAAGTCGTTCCAAAACACCTGGAAATCACATTCTATGATACGAACATGAAACTCGCCCTAGAAGTTGTCCCGACATACCTAAACATCGTTTCCTACCAACTAAACATGATAGTCCCAGTAGAAGTCGGCCCGCGAAAGCTAGCATTGCTTCCTAATGACTAAATACAATACTCCCCTTAGAAGTCGTTTGGAAAGACCTAGATATCGTATTTTACCGTCCCAACACGAATCTTCCCATAGCAGTCGATTTCCTCATACCTGGATCTCGTTTTCCATCAACTAAATACAATACTCCCCGTAGAAATCGCCCAGAGACACCTAGACATCGCATTCTATCATCCGAACACAACTGCGTATAGAAATCGTCATTAGGCAACGGAATATCGTAATCAACCGCCGTACACGCCAATACAATATTTCTCAGTAGAAACCGTATTTAAAATATGTATATAGAATATGTACAATATAATAGACATACAATATATATATATATACTTTTTATATTTCCGTTTTTTCAATTAAATACCGTGAATATTTTCGTCGTGATTTTAACTGAAATTCAAGAAAAATGATGGTATGCGCATAGCATATTTATTAAATAGGCGATGGGTATTGCCTTTTTACGCAGAAGTGACGATATATTTTAATTATATATACTTATTTTCGAGGTTGTTGGTAAAGAACCCTATTTTGGCATTATTAAATCCATGATTTCTTTTGTTCAAACTAAAAAAAAAATATAGTGTATTATCAAAATTATGAAGTTAAATATAACGTATGAAAATGAAAATATAATTTGTCGTCACAAACTATATTCAGTATTTTCTTTATAAATTAGTCTGATATGATATGATATGATATGATATATTTAACTATAACAATTTAATCAATATGATTGTTAGAAAATCTACGTTCGGTTTCAAAAATTAACTTCACCTAGTTGCACAGTTTGCCAAATCCATCAGAACTGAAAAATCTTGAAATTGCAATCTTGAAATCTATTTTTAATAGTAGAAAAAGTTATTGGAGTCTACAGTTTAATACAATTGAAAGCAACATTTAAAAACGAAATGTGATTTTTTGACACGTAACACTTTTTTAAAATAAAATTTTCAGTTACACCCTGTACTGCCAAGACACCCATCCGATAATTTAAAAAAAACAAAGAAATAAGTTCGTTTTATATTTGAAACAAAAGAACTACAACATTGATCAAAATAACATAGTAGAAAATTTAATTTATTTAAAGAAATGTATAAATTCATATAGAAGTAGTAGAGTCGCCGATGGAATTAATGGTCAAAATAAATATATGAATTTTTATAATTATAAATTAGCATTAAAATTTAAATTTTAAATTTCAAAATTTTATCATGATTTAAATAGGTTAAATAAATAATGGTTTTGAGGAGGTTGTACTTGCTGACGTATCAAAGAGAGACCCCAATAGAAATTAACTTCAATTTGTTTTTTGTATGATTTGGCATACAACCATCTTATAAAAGAAGGCAGAGAGAGAGAGTGAGAGAGAGAGAGAGAGAGAGAGAGAGAGAGAGAGAGAGAGAGAGAGAGAGAGAGAAAGATTTGTCCACGTAAGAGAAAATAAAATTTACAAAAATCAAAAGATATCCATAAGGTGTGAGAGTAGTGTCAGATTAACCTGAAGAACAAAAAAGGTAATACCGACTAACGTTACACCTTCTTTAAGATACGAATCCCAAAATTGGATATGAACATTCGTTTGAACTAGCCTGGTATTAATACTTTAAGCGGACTACTTTGAGTTGATGTTTGTGATTCAAGACGCCACCTTGTGGTCGCTGGTGGAACTGACCACTAAAACTGTTAACTTAATTTATTGTTATAAGCAAAATGATTTTCAAGAAAAAACATAGCCTATGTCCTTCCCAAGATAATATAGAATCTATATGTCAAATTTCAGTACAATCGGTTTAGTAGTTTTTTCGGTTATCGCGTACAAACAAAAACACGCTTTGTCTTTATAAATTAGTATGATATGATATGATATATATATATATATATATATATATATATATATATATATATATAAAATTACATGTGAAGATCTAGTTAAAATTCTTACCATATTAAGAGCACGTCAAACGTGCCTAACTATTTTACTTTTGTGAAAATTTTTTTGAAGAATTTAAGAATAACGTTCAAATGATCCCTGATAAATAAACTACATGCCAAATTATTTATAATCACTTTCCTCAAAACAGAAATTTAAATCCCAAGATATTTTATTCTTATATTGTAATTAAAATATGTTATTATTAGATGAATTATTTTAAATATTAAAAAGCAATGTATTTGTTTTGATTTAAGATTATAATAAGATTTACAATATTATTTATGATACTTACTATATTTGAATATAATATTATAATATTGAACATCTATGTATTTATCTTTATAATGAATGTACTATGGAGTAAAATAACAAATGAATGTCTATTACTGAATGAATGTGCACGAATAATTTAGAATCCTGATTGAATAAAATACTGGTGGATGTTGGTACTCCGTGCTAGTTGATGTAGAAGTACGTAGGTAGTGGATAGGAGGTGTTTAGAAAAAAGATAATTGGGTTGGTATATTTGTTTCAGTTCACGATGACTTTATGTAATTCGTGTATATAAAAATATTCTTCTTATAATTAGGTAACTATTCTAAAGGAAAAAAATTAATTTAAAATTACCCATTATACACTAAATTCTCTTACCCAGTACAAGCAAGATTACACAAGATTCGATTGCCGCGACGAGATCCACCGCCCCCGGTAGTCTCCCACCCCGTGTTGTCTAAAGTCTCGGCAGTTGGATACTTATATATCGAAGAAATGCTCAACAGCCTCTGCCACTGCCAGGTGCAAGTTTTGCTGCAATATAAATCGGCATATGTCGGCCCAGGCTTATTCTTTACAGTCCGTTTCACTATAAATACAAACTCTCAGCGGTTCTGGTTAAGTGACGAATATTTACCACTCACTTTAATAATGCACGAAAAAATCCTCTACGCACGGAAATGGAAAACCAGTCAGACCTCTTTCCGCATCTCCTCATTTATCTATTCTCACTCGTCATACTAGATCCGCCTCTTCCAGCACAGAATTATGAGGACCTTCTTTATTTGATTGGCAAGTTTTAAATAGCCAATCATAATAATTTTAATTATTAACGAAATAAATAAAATTGCGTGAGCAGAGAGTACCAGTATTATATTTCCGGCGACTATATCATTTTTCGAACAGTATGAAAGGAATGAAAGTATATCGTATAATAATTCTGGGTTCATATAGATTTCTACAAAGAGATATACATGAACTTTTTAGCAATGCAGTTTTATATCGAGGGATAGATATTGTTTAGTATTTTGTGCCTTTACTATATATTCGTTATAGTGTAGTCACTAACTTGGTTATACACAAAATACGGGCACTGTTATTTGCATAAGTGTGCCATTCGTTTAAGAATTTATACACAATTTCTTTTACTTACATTTCTTTATTTTGACGAAATACAACCGAACTGTTTACTAGCAAGTCGAAATCTGATCTTAATATCGAATCGTAGCTAAGACGTCATCTTGTATAGGCATGTCGAAATATGCAATATCTGAAAATGACGGGGATGAAACGCCGGACATTGGTGGATAAAACAGGAAAGGCGTCGCTTATTTTACACGTTTAGGAAATTATTTGGAGCAGGGTTGTAAAAATAATCCTGCATGCGAGAGCGCGAATTCTGTTTCTTGACCATGTACTTAATGCTATATAATAAATGCACTTTCAACTGGCGGACCTCGGGTCGCTACTCAGACAAAGATTTATTATTTGGAATTTCAGTTAGTCGGCAGAGGGCCCGAGGAAGCACAGTTCAAGACAGTAATGACGGTGCCGCCCCGCC